>JBAMYA010000013.1:2078021-2088247 GCA_037176975.1 Arrhamphus sclerolepis
ATCAGGCTCCTCTATTATGGAATCAACTCCCAACCTCGGTCCAGGAGGCAGACTCCCTCTCTACATTTAAGGTTAGACTGAAAACCTTCCTTTTTGATAAAGCCTTTCACTCTGTAGTCTCTTAGACCACCTCCTAGTTATGCTGCTATAAGTCTAGGCTGCTGGGTCTCAGTTTCCTGCAACCATGACATGCCAAAGACATGCTGTTTAGGCTAATTGGTGAAACGAAATTAAGTAGGAATAATAGAAGTGATTATAGGAGTAATTTGGTTACATAGGTTGATCTAGTTAATGTGTGTGTTGCTTATGTTGTAAAAGCAGCTTGAGTGGTTCCTGGACTAGAAAGCTGACATATAAGCATATTGTTGTTGAATTACAGATATGTGAAAAATACGTATGTTCATGATGTGTGTTAATCTTTTGTTTTCACTTACGCAGTGCTGTTGATATAAATATTGTTATGTACTGAAAGCAGTATAGGTACTGATGCCAGAATCATCAAAATACTACTATTCTTTGGACATGTGGCCATATACATCTGCTCCATTTCTTCTTTTGAGGCTGTACCAAGCAGCAACAATCCCACTTCTGGGTTGAAGCTCATCCAGGAGTACATTTTGTTGCAGTTCCAGGAAAAATGGGCTTCAAATGCTCCCTGTACAAATCTATGGGTCACATGACCGGATAGTTTGTCCAGTATTTACAGTCAGTAGGCTAGACCAGTGCATGGGTTGACCACGTAGCCATTAAGGTTTCAGGAAGCGTATTAGTTTAATCCAGTTTTGGTATAATCCAGAAGCACAAGAAAAAAGGTGCAGAAAAACTGCATCTCATGAATGAGTTTACAAAAGTAGACTCAGCAGTTTCTGATTAAATCCCAGACAACAGAACAGATAGATCTTCTGGAAGTGTTTAGGAGTCACCAGATAAGAGCCGCTGTGGTTTTGCAGAACGTGCTGCCGGGCACGGTCTAACACCCTTTGAAGACTGTGGAAGTCAGCAAAGCCTGCTGCTTGTAAGTGAAACTTCTGTGTAAAGGATTCTACCAACATACATTTATCATTTGGGCTTCCTCCTCACTCCTTAAACAACCCTTGGGTCCACACAGCCCAGAGAACATCTGTCTCTCTGTCAACTTCTTCCCCACAAACCTAAAACACACCACTGGATGTTAGAGACAGGCTGGCTTAACAAGATGGCTTTAAATTAGTTTGTTTAGAAGTTTGGATGTTTCTGGGAGACTTCTAAGCAAATGTGTTTCATGAAAGCACTTCAACGGAAAACAAAACTAGGACACTGTGAAATGAAGTTTCAAAAAGATCTGCAGAAACTATTAAGAAAAAAATCTCTCTTTTTTTTTCAAAAAACAAAACAAAACAAAAAAAAACTTGATGCAGTGTATTATTTAAGGATTTCTTTAATCTTGATTTCCAACTGTACTTTGGGAGTCTGTGGAAAGCTGCTGGAGTTAAAGATTTAGCAGCTCCTTGCTTCAAGTCTCGTCCAGTTCTGTGTATCAGAAACAAGTCATTCAGGTGGGCGCACGCTATGACCACTCTGACATATTGTTCATGTCTACGGAGTTTCAGCGAGCAAACAAGCAAATTATAGCCTCTCATTTCAGCTGACATCTGAATTAATGAAAAGATGGACTGAAAAAAATTAAGGCTGGAGAAATTGCCTCTCGATAAGAAAGAGGCGGCCGTATTGATGGGCTTTAGTGAAAAGAGTCTAAAATGCTAATGTCTGCTGAAATGTCATCAGTCAAATCAGCGCCTTCATCTCGTGCTCCCAGTGGCTTTGACCACAAAATTTCTTTTGGCCCAGCACTGACTGACAGAGGAAGGATTGATGAGGGCTTCTACACGAGCCTGTCAGCGCTGCCAACAATCCTGCTTTGAAAAGACAAGACAAAGCCACTGGTTGCTCAGCTGTGCGTTCTAGATATTCCTCTTTGTCTCAAACGGGCAGATTCAGAGTCTGTGGAAGTGAATATCACTCATCCTGAACATCGCTGTTTGCTCTCCACAAGCCAAGCAACTACTGATTCTTAACAACTACAACATGTTGGCTCTTCTGGGTCTCTTTGGGATGATTCTGGGCAGCAGATATCACAGAGCTGGCGGAGAGGAGGTGCTAAGATGTAAGTGGGGCCTCCTGAAGAAGCCAGCCATAGGTCTCCGTAGAGGGACATGTCCTGCAAGCGTGTGGGCGGGTGTGAAGAGTGACTGACACTTACACTAGCTACCAGATGGCCAGGCAGGGACCCGAGCCAGGGGGGTGAGGGGGATCTCGTGTGTCACTGTGCATCTGCAGCCCATGTCAGGATTTTTGGCAGGACAGTGACGTTCGGCCAGCCATCACCACTCAGAGACCTGCAGTCACGAGGATGAAAAGGGACGCTGGGCAAGAGATGAGTCGAAATACAGCCACGCACCTGATGCTGTGTTGATATGCAGGGAACCAGTGGCACTGGTCCAGGTAGGATCTGAGAGTATGGACAGGAGTCAGGGAGAAATTGGCTTCGGCATCTGGACAGACTACCTGGGTGAGGCAAAAGTTGGAGCTCATCAGGAAGTTGAGAGTAATTATAAACCTGGATGGATGAGTTACAGTGCCAGAGAAATTAGATTTTGAATATGTCAAACCCTCATGAAACGCGGCTCACTTTTCATTTTCGACAGCTTTTTATCTTCCTTATTTACGAAGTCCTCATTTAACCCCAAGAGGGGATATATGGTATGTGGAGTCACCTGCACCTGATGGTTGATGACATTTAAGATACAGAAGTGTTGATAAAAGCTGACGTAGAAGGATATAATCATGTTATAACAGATTCAGATTCAGAAAAAACCTTATTTATCCCCACGGAGCAACTGGGAGCAGAGAGCCGCTCATACAGGGAATAGAAATGAATTACAGAAGACAGAAGACACAGAATAAGGGTCTCAGAGAGGTGTTACGTATGGGATGTGGTAGGTCTGCTATAAATATGAGATATGTCAAAATAAAAGTACAGTATAATATTATACTACATACATACATAATACATTGTAACAGGAGGTTAGATATAGTTATTTGAGTTATATACAGTATATAATTATACTCCTGTACTTGAAGTAAAAGAAAGTGTCTGAACAGAAAAGTGGGTCAATGAAAATGGTTTATGTTAAACTGAGAAATAACATCATTCTCGCTAAGATGGTACAAACTTATACCTCTGTTTGCTGTTTAATCTGAAAGTATGTAATTCTTTGAAGTGTTGAGATTTATGGGACACGGTGACATTCCAGACCAGGATCATCTTTGATTTTTTTTTCTCCACCTGATCTTTTCTCTTGCTGTTTGTTATACCTCCAAGGCTTGTTATATACTTGCTGTTACCCGTCCTGCGTCTTTTTTGGCATGTCTGTTGTGTGCGTCCTCCAAAAGTTCCTCCCAGAGAGTAAATCTGATTCTGATTCTTGACTCTGGCTCTGCATTCTGCCCCCAGGAGGAGACCTGTGGTATTACACGTACTGCTGTATAGTACAGAGTCAAGAAACATTCACAACACAGCTGGTTGTGTAACCAAACGGACACAAACGCATTGTCAAACTGCAAGTCGTCTCAGGCACAAAGCTACCAGAACAAAGCTGCAACACTGATTTCAAAGAGGCACACATGCAACACAGGGTTGAACAGAGTTAAAATGCTAATTCCACGTGATCATTCTCGTAGCTCCATGAAAAATGAGATGAAGGCAGAAAACAGGGAAGCAGATCTGGGCCTGTGATGTCACAGAATCCTCCAGATCTGAACAAGAGAAATTTTGTATTGTATTTTTGATTTATTCTTTATTTATACATGTTAGCATCCTGGAGACGCAGCGTCTTACTTTCAAAGGAGACTTGTTTTACACAGTAAAACATTACAATCTATAAGAATAATAAAATTGAAAGACACATCAAGAGTTACTGGATTAAAACATCAACATCAAGTGGAAATTCATTTAGAGCAGAAGTAAGCACTTATAGACTTCTCCAATTGTTTTAGTAAAAGTTTGAATTCACCCAGACTGACCAGGATGCTCCTGGTGAAGGCTCGAACACCTTCTGACCAAGCTCAGTACGCAGGACTGCTGGAACCCTGAAGGTGACAAAAGCCGGGAGAGAAAGTATGACGGGACCAGACAGAGTATAGATTTTCTGAACCAATATCACAGACATCACAGTTTGTGTTGTAACATCAGTGACATGTTTTTTGATCAAAAAACAAAAAAACATAAGAGTTTTAAGCTCGACTATAGAGCGACAATCTTTTTATTTAATATCTTTTTGCCATTGGCAAGATGAACCTCAGCTAAGAAAAGGTCTTTGCTTCAGCACTGTGGATGTTTCTAGCACCTTTGTATCATCTGTAATCCAACATTGGTGTCAACACAACTGCATTTTTTATGACGGCGCTGAAATCAGACAAACTCTCCTGTTCGCCCTATTGACCGCCACTGATCAACCATCCAGCCTGGCTCCATCCTCAGGGACGCGTCACGCTGCAGAACTGAACAGAGCATCAATACATAGGTGACAGGCTTCCTCTATTCCCTCTGAAGAAGTGATCAGATAGAAGCAGCACATGGACGAGTCTGTGAGGGTTTTTTTTCGTCTCTTTGTTGTTGTGCAGACTTTTCCTTCCTCTGCAGACTCCTGTCAGAAGCTGAGACTAACCAGCTCATAGACACTTCCACTGATCAATATTTGAGCAGCTCGGTGCTGCCGGAGCTCCCCGACCATGTCAACGGGGTCCGCATTGTTCTCCCTGGGACAAGAGCCAGGACATGCTGGGCTTTTTGAGGCCTGTTTACAGAGGTGATCCACTACCAGCAGTTTGAACATCCCTTGATCCATTATAGATGAATTTGGGAATTGGCTGGCATGTGGAAACGGTTAATTGAAGGAAGCAAGGCGGCAGCACTCATTCACCAGGAACGAGCACGTATGCATGTTGGATATGTGCCAAAAACACAAACGAGGGCATTAACAATGCAAGACATAAACAGACACCCTGACAGCGCAGAGACACGCGCTATCACCAGATACAGAGGTATGAAAACAAATAAACAAACAGGGAAAAGAAGACGGTAGACGACTCAGGTCACACGCTTGGAAGACAAAAACAGTGACATCCGCGTCATCACTCCCAGTTTAAGGCTTAAAATCTGCAGCTGTTAAAGCTTTGAGAATGATGGTGTGTCTCCACGTTTGCGTTTCTGAGGGCCAACCATCCACACAGATGCTCAAATTACAAATGTGATCCAGCAGAACTGTTGGAGCAGTGGAGGAGTAGAAGTAGAAGCAGCCTTTGATCACTGAAGGACCAGTTGCCACAAAATTGCTTTCCTTCAAAACTGTAAGTGCACCAGTAGAAAATAGTTTATGACAGTGCCCAAATACTTTAACGTAACACCAGCGGCCATGGAAGCACATCAAATATAGGATTCATCTGTCATCCATTGTTTCTGAAGTCTAAATTTGGACGTCTTTGGAAGTCTTTCACATTTTTCTTACTAGCAAACTGTGGCTCAGCCATGCATGTATTCTTTCTGTTTGTGCTGCTTATCTTTTTTTTCATCAAATCAAGTAATACTTTGATCAATGTCTAATTACACAAAAGAGAGAGAGGGAAATTGTGGTTCTTCGTAGATACTTTGGAATACATTATCAGTTGGATGTATGTAGAGCGCTGATTTATTTTGCTCTTCTTATACTGCACTGTTAATTAGAAGAAGGGAGGAATGTTTAATTAATGCTGGTGGGGTGGTGAGGGGGAAGGGGTGCAACAGCTTTCAAGCTGTCAATTAGAAACGTGAACGTAAAATAACACAAGCAAGATAACTGAAAGATACTCTAATTGAACTAAAACACGGTGCTAACAAGGTTTAGGGCTGCTGATTTCCTATCAGGGTAGAAGTGTTCTTTTCCTTCTGGAAAGTACCTCGCAGCCGCCATCGCTATGCTACATGGGTGCATTTATTTATGCAGGACGCCCATTATTCCAGGTTTGATTTCAGGTTTTTGGTTTCCTGTCTTGATTCTCCAACTCTCCCTCAACCTTCTGACATGAAACTGTAGATTTATTTCATTCACTGTTTCCTTGGCAACTCTCTCTGAGAGACCAGTGAGGTTTCAGCAGGAGGCAGAGCTCAGGACTGGAATCATTATTTACTGCAGGGCTCAAGCTCTGATAATCACTGACATGCTTTACAGTGTCACCCCCTTTTCATCCATGTCTACTTCCACCCCTCACATCGTCATGTACATAATTGCAGTCTCCATGGCAATGTTATAGGTCGTCTTACTGACTGGACAAATGGCAAATGTTATTATTTTTATGATAAAAAGAGACAATTCCATATACAAATATGTATGTAGTATAAGTTAATTACCACCCATCTTCACTTCTTCCACTCATCCATGACCATAAGCTGAACAAGGCTGCTTCGAGCAGCTACAGCAAACAAGGAGAAACAAATGGAGTTCACCTTGTAAAGACATATACATCAGTTGTCAAGACCCCAACAGTGTTCAGTCAGTTGTTTTAATGAACAGATCTGATCCTGACACAAACAAACGTGAATGTCGTGAGTCCAGTGCTTACATGGAACATTTGATGAGATAACAAGATAATCATTTTCTTTACCTGAGACTATTTGTAAGACTGTTGGAACTCAAAAACATCCCAAACCCAGATCAGAGCAGAATTACCCAGGCTCATATTTTATCTCCAACCTAACTTCACATCTTTCTGCATTTTCTGTACCTTAGAAAGAGGTAGCACAAAGCTTTAACACTGATTTCAAAAGAGGCACACCCTGCAGAGAAGAGTTGCATGTCTTTCCCCATTCTCTGACTTACTTCCTGTCTCTGCACTATAAATAAAGAAAAAGGACTGGATAGCTAATCTGCTTTGAGGGGGCACCATCAGAATACATGTGATTAGGTTAATTATGATTCATTTTAGTGTTTATGTAAATAAATGCAATCATTAGATGGAAAAATTCAGAAAATCTTATGTTATGATATTGCACCCTTTTTTACATGCTGTTTTGAAAAAAAAAGAGCAAATACTGTTGCAACAGACTTCTGATTTGCAACAGTAAAGCCTGCAGTGGTGTGAGGTCAATGAGTAGGTTGGAGGAGGAACTGCACTGTTGACGGTTCTGGTGCTAAAATCAGAAAAAATAAGTCAGAGTCTCACAAGACAGATTCCTTCTGCCTATTAAACCAAGAGTTGTTCTTTTTTTTTAAGTGTCAGTGGTCACAGTGTAAGATTACTTAAATCCTAATCGAAAAGTATCTTGTGTGAAATATCTTTTAAAAAGCCACACAATGAAGGGTCTTTTTGATCGACCTGCCTGGTCCCAGACTGGATTCTCTGCAGAGAATTTCATAGAAAAGCAGCTTCAACTTCTCGCTGCACCTCGGGGTGGTCCCAAGGCTTGGCTCCCAATCTAAGCCACAGCTTTAAGTTTACGCAATACATGCGTATGAAGTCGTATTTATGTGTAAGAGCATGGATATACGAGTACATACGTCCAGTGACAGAGTTTATCTTTGACAACTGCTTGTCTGAATATAACCTCTCCCTGCAGGATGCTGCTAAGCAAACAACAAACTTTTCCTTTTTGTAAGGACATGATTATTATTATTATTCAGAATAACAGCTACTCTGGGCAACAGAACAACATGTAGCAGTAAAAACTAAAAAAAAAAAAAAAATTGTTTATGTACATGTGTGCCTTTAAAACAATCAGGACATTTACATATTTTACATGAGGTTAAACCGTCAGAAAGTCCAAGTTTCCTTCCTTTAACATGAACAGAGTCACTGTTCCACTGAAGGTGGAAGGAGGTGACCAGTGGTAGGAATCAGTGCTCAGTTTTGACTTTGACCTCCTTTTCTCACTTTTTCTCTTTCAAGTACATATGATATGGGCTCAACATCAGACTGGGCTGCAAACAGATGAGAAATGATCACAATAGAAAACATTTCTGACCAGCTTGTCTCTTCCACTAGTTTAAACATTTCATAAGGTAATTCAACATAATGTGACGTGTTTCATCACACTTTTAAGAAAAAGATACCATAATAATATGTGGACAAAAACAAATGGAGACACTGTAACACTGATAAAGTATTGTTTTACTCTAGTCTGAATTTAGTTTTGTTTTACGGTCTATGAATGAATCTTAAAATGTTAAAACTGCTAGTAGTTTCGGTACAGTTTGTGAACCCACTGCAAAAGGCACCTTTTTGATATTTTTTTGCTAATCTGTGTTTAAAAATGCCACCTCAGTGTTTGTATTGTGGACTTTATTGCACGCTTACGGTGACGATGATGAGTCATCCAATCATTGAACAGCAATGGGTGTGTCTCTAAACCGTACCACACACTGGTACCCCAATGCAAGGGTGCTCCAAAACAGTCCGGTTAGGTAGGTAGGTACGCTTCTTTAGGTACACTTTAGAACTTCTTACCCTGGAAACACAAATAATTGCTGCGATGGACTGGCGACCTGTCCAGGACATAGATAATGGATGGATGGACACAAATAATTGCCAACTGAAGCGAACTGGACTCTTGTGCTTGGTGGAAACGCGGCTTAAGTGGTTGCCTGTACGGTTCTTTTGTATGAGGAAGAATTTATTTTGATTAGTAAATGCACTTATGTAGTGTCATTTCAGCCTCGCCTTGGCTCCACAGAGTGCTTCAGAACGTGTATGTCAATGAACCATTCACACAAACACCATTCAGCGTCTCTGCAAGGACACGTCGACACATTAAGCATTGTCATCATGCAACAGGCTTTAAAAACAAACTGCAGAATTATTTTCATTTTAGAAATAAAGTCAGCCTTTTCAGTCCTTGCATCATCCCTGCCTGTCTGTGACCACAAAATAATCACCTCGACACAAAGAGGCGCTCTGTGATTCAACAGGCGCGCAGGTGTTATCGGAGCCCCTCTCCTTGACTGACCTTCAGGATCGCCTCGCACCAAACACCATCTTTGTCTCTGTAATGGCAGTAATTAGTGACTGGAGCCAAGCACGAGGGTTATTTTGGGCATTCGAGGGGGCAAACACAGTATAGAAAGGGTACATGGGGAGAGAGGAGACCTGAGAGGGCTGTGGGGGCCCGGAGGGGGAGGCAGAGAGAGAGGGGAGCCAGAAGGTCAGAGATAATTAGAAGCCTTTGTGGTCCTCTCAAGAGGCTCAGGAGGAAGCCCACAGATGGGTCCTCAGCTCCGAGACTCCGTGGTAAGGAGGACGCATCCATAAACCCTCACACACCTGAGGGACGCTCTGGTGAAAGGAGACAAATGAGCGACAGTGAGCAAAGGTGTGTGAGACAGACAGAAAGACAGAGAAAGAAAGAAAGAACAAGCGTTTGAAATTAGCAGGAAAAATGGATCACAGCCTGAGAAACTACATTTTCATCTAATATTAGTCATATGATTATTGGTGTTTAAGGACTAAACAAACAATTGTCTTAGTAAAAAAATGTGCTTTCTTACGTCAAAATCCTTTTTTCCTCTGAAGAATCTGCACGCATGTTCACAGCCCTGACAACTACCATGAGGGACTGGTATGATCACATGACTGTTACCTTGTCCCTGCTTGGTGGAGGGGGTGTTAGAACCCGGCCTCCCCTATTACTGAAACTGTTTCACACTTGTTCTTGCTGAATTATTGCTTTTTCATATTTAATTATTACATTTTTGCTGTAGAATGTACTGCTGTGAGTACTTGACTTTTAACACCAAATGTCAATTATGTCACCTGTACTCATATCTGGCCTTTAGCTTGCCTTTCTTGGTGAGCTAGTGAGAAAAATCAATTAGAGTAGCCATAACTGGCTTGGCCCCAGGTATAAAAAATGGTTGAAATAGCCATGACACCTTCAATTGACAGGCTGACATTTCTATTCAGGCGTTATGCAAATCCACTGCTGCAGCGCTGAGCAGCGAGGAATTACAACTGCAAATGAGGAAGAGTTTGGGATGAAACAGAACTTAGAAAAAAGAGAAAAAAAAGGTCATTGTCATTGTCTTTGCTGATCATGATCTGAAAGTATTTCATTTTTTTCTCAAAAGCCTCATTTCATTTGTTTATCCATCTATCTATCTATCTATCTATCTATCTATCTATCTATCTATCTATCTATCTATCTATCTATCTATCTATCT
>JBAMYA010000013.1:2098204-2126701 GCA_037176975.1 Arrhamphus sclerolepis
TATATATAAACCTTTATTTCATTCTCAACTCTCTACCAGATATTACACTCAGTGACCTCATCAGACTGGAACGCCCAATAATATTTGCTTTCAAGCACAATAAGTAATGAATGAAAATAAAACAAGTAAATACAATGTTTTCTTGCAATAGGTTCACTTCAAAAATCGACTTTTTGAATGTTTTGAAAATTGTCACTTGTCTGTAAAAATTGCATTTAACTTCCAATCTGGGCTTTAACAGCTTTTAGTTCCAAATCCTAATTCATTAAAGCTGTTAATGCCTAAGGCAAAACAAGTAAATGACCAAAAATCAGTAATTAAAGTCGAAACAAACAACAAAAACAAAACAAACTAATCGCTTGAATGAGAGAACTATTCAATTTTATTGATGTTGTGTCTATTTACAACACGTTGTCTCTAGACACTTCTGAGAAAAACCCAGAGCATGACCCCCGAGCACACAGCAACGCCTAAGAGCGGCAAGGAAAACCTCCCTGTTGGAAAGAAACCTTGAACAGGACCTGAATCATTGGGGGGGAACCTCGTGGAGATAGCCAGATGAGTAAAGGAGGAAAAGAGGAGGGAGCCAGGACAGAGAGGATGAAGGACGGACAGAGGACATGAACCAAAATGTAAAAATATGTGGTGCAATAAACATGTGGTGGTCGGAGGGTCGGACGGCAGGTTGGTGTTAGGGTTGGGGGTCAGTCGGTGTCCTGGAGTGACATCTGGGAGACATGTGTAGGTAAACGGTGGGATGGTCAGAAGATGGAAGGAGGTGGTGGGGATGGGAACTACCCTGAGACGTGTTCGATTGCTTTCACCTCCAGATTTCGGCCTTTAAAAATGTGCCTACTTAACAAAATACCAGGCGACTATACACTATACCAGGTCCCCTGACCTCTTGTTTCTATGTTTACAACTGCAAGAAAAAGTAAGGGAGCAGAAAAACAAAGGGAACAGGAAAACCTGTATTCCATTTAACGTGCGTTGGACCAGCTGCTGAATTTCCCTGACTCCGTGTTAAATCATTGTCATCATGCTATAGTGATGATAAGCAATGCCTCCTCCCCAGATATGGTTTAAAAGTATCCCTCAGCCACATCTGTTCTCTGCAGCCCTCTGAGAGCAGGATGACCACCAGGACTGAGCATCTCTGCTGCAGCTGATAACCTCCACCAAACTGCAGACTAAAACAGCTCAATGTTTGAAGCACATTTTCTGCTTGGATGGACCCAATGTTTTTGGAATTCTATTGACTCCTGTGCTGCTGGTCTGAGTAAGGATTTAAAAAAAAAAATAAAAAACACGAGAGAGGTGACATTGGGGGAATGGAAACTGCATTCAGTGATGGAAGGTGAGATTGTGAGGACTGGTGAAGTAGGTGGGTTTGGGCTCTGGGGTGTACAAGCCATTCTTGTATTTTTGCCCCTTATACAGCTGAAATGTCAAATCTGCCCTTTTTGCTTGGCTGAAATGTTATTATTTTCCATCAAATGCAGTACAGTACAACCCCCTCTTGGTTGTCTGTCAGTCACCACCTTCAATTTTATTTAGTCATTTTCTTCCATTTATCTGCCTCCTGGCTTCAATGCGGCACATTTTTACATTTCCCAAGCTGTCTATTGCACATATGACATGTTTTTACTTCCGTCTCTCACCATGCTGATCGACATTCAAGTTCTTACCACATTAAACATTATTTTAACATGAGTTTGCAGGAGGCAGCAGGTATCCAACAGAAGATGTTTATTAATACAGATGGAGAAAGTATTCAGCATCTATGAACTGAAGAGTGGACAAACAGCAACCGGGGTGAACAAGAACCAGAAGGAAACAGCATGAAGAGAAAAACAGCGAGAAACGGCAAAGACCAGCGAGGATCAAGGGAAAGACGACTCAATATATAGACATGGAGGCTGATAAGACCTGTGCTAAACATCAGAGGAGACCAGAACAGTCAAACAGGGTACAACACAAAGACAGACCATCCAAGTAAAATAGGAAGTAAAGTTGACAGCAACAGAAGGACAAAACCAGAGAGACGAGAACCAAGAAAAACTCAAGAACCCAACAGAAACCCCAAACCCAGCAATAAAGAAGGTAAAAGCTTCATGACGTCGTGATGACTCTGAGCTTCTCAGTTCTCATGTAAAGTTTTGTTTGTAGATAAGTTAAGTGAGTTTAGTGAATAACAGTCAGCAGAACATGATTTTCTTCTCAGGCGCTGACATCACTGATGCAAAGTCAATAATTCACAATAAATATATTTCATTCATCTTGTTCTTTTGAGTCTTCTGAGATGGGCAGTTGCTAGATTAAAGAAAAAAATACATCTATTGCAGTGATATGAGACTTATAGCCAAGGTTAATGTATATAACTTGCCTGCAGTTAAGTTTTTTAAGAACATATTTCAAACAGAAGCAAATGAATAACAACAAACCAAACAATGTTTTATCGCTTTTTCAGATGCTATGAAACCGCTGGTAGTTTGTTAGAGTTCTTTCCCCCTCTGCCCTCAGGTTTTAGGAAGCTTTTAAAAAAAAAAAAAAACTTCAACTGTTTTTTTTCCTTTTTCTTTTTTAAAAAAAATGAAAGGATGAAGCACTGGGTGGAAATGACGGCATACCATTTTCCAAACTGGTGACGTTTTTCGCTCATTCACTGGGCTCATACATCTGCGTCCCCATGAGGGATCCAGCTGGGCTGCTGGAGACCAGGTTCAGACTTGTCACATCCTGTTGCCACCTGAATCAGTTGGAATAATTAAGCCTTTCACTTCCACAGTTTATTCAAACCAAATGGATCACATTTTGGCCTCAGAGAGTCATATTGGGTTTGTGACGTAAAGAAAAAGGCTGAACTGTGTCACAGAAACTACTTTAGATTTTGCTTTGTGGACCAATGAAGTCTGCTCTCGTGGAAAACACCAGAAGTCTCATTTACAACCGTTGCTACGCACAAAACAGGGTTTGAAACTTGCGTGCGCTGCTTTCCAGCCAAAAGTTGTGATCCACAAAAAACAAACGTGAGAACGTGCGGTCCGTCACGTAAGCTCTGACCCGTACGTACGCCGATTTTGAAGACGGGAAACTGGCGATGCAGATGGTGAGGTGGGGAATTGAGGCTTCGCTGCATCATGACTCCTCTCAGACGTTTAATCTTATTCCATATCAAACTGTAATCATAGATCAACTTTAGCATCAGCAGTAAAAACCACAGCGTTAATTATGTTATGTTAATTACGCTGGTGAGCCATAAGGACCTTTCAAATAAGTAAAAATAAGGTCTATAAACCAACTTAAACCTCAAAGTCTACACAACATTTCATCAAAGTTTTCTCACCATCACGCTCCTCTCCTGATGATCACCAGGGTGACGTGGACCACAGATTAGCACATAGATCGTAACGAGGTGTGAGACAATCAGACTGATGTACGCAAGCGTTGAGGTGCAGCTGTGATCTATAAAGTGAAACTGCTGCAGGTGCGCGTACGTGTGGTTTTATCAATTGGAATTCTTCACCATTTTTGGCTTTTGTGCAAATGTACACTTTTAGTGTAGATCCTATGCAATAATTAGTAAATGAGGCCCCAGAAAAGTACTTTTGTGTCCAATATTTATTTTATTTTTGTTTATGACTGCCGGCTCCTACTGGGGACGGATGCATCACGTCCTTCAGCATGTCCTTACGTCTCACGGGGAGGGAACAAACCTCTCATCATCCATGGTTGAATTCTCATCTAACTTCCCTCCCACCTGTTTACCAGTGGCCTCTACAGGCGGGGCAAAGCTGTCAAAGCCAACGGCAGAGCCAATGGCGAGCTGTCAGTCAAGCATGTTAAATAACATCCAGGCATCTGATTGGTCAGTTTTTTTGCCCAAAATAAATTCATCTGATATACCAGAAAATTCAGATGGGGTCAATGGAGATTTTCTCTATTTTGGAGCCAGAACCTAGTGGCCAGTCGAGGAACTGCAACAAAACAGACTTCCTGGATGAGCTTTAACACAGAAATGGGATGGTTGATGCTTGGATCTAACATATGTAAAGTGATGTGGCTCGATTTCATTTGAATACCAAATAAACAGGGTGTGAATCTTTAGCAGAGTACAAGCTTCTAAGCTACTTCAGAAATGTTCTGCAGTTCCTCTGCTGGGACAACTCACGCTGACTAGAGAGGCAATGCTTTCATGAGACAAAGACATAAAATAAAGTAGTGTCAGTGCCATGAGATGATGCTGGTGACATCATCAGACATCACTTTACACTTGCCTGCTCTACTTTGGCACCATTCTACCCACCAGCCCAGCTGCTAAGACAACAATAACTTTAAAAAGATAAAATACAAGAACTTTGTAAACTCAGTGGTTTAGCATCAACAGAATAGTTGATGTTAGATGAACTTGACTTGTCAGAATTCATCAGAACTGTTCCCCTTTGGGGTTTAGTAAAGTACCTCGTCTTCCTTTACTCAGCTGCCTGTCAGCTGGAGGGTCCCCCTAGAACTGATCCAGGTTGTGGTCCAGGTTTCTTTCCTCATAAAGGTAAGTTTTAAAGTTTTTTTTTTTTTTTTCTTGCCACTGTTAGGCTTTGCCATGTGCTCTGGGTTTCTCAGAAGTGTGTAGAGACACCTTGTATCATTACAGACGCGATATAAATAGAAATGAATTGAACTGAACTACAGTCATTTTGAATTGAATTAGATTGTGGAAATTATTTTCTTCCCACAAATGGATCAACTGTTCTACCAAGTAGTTTTTATTCTGCTTCAAAAAGCTCTTTATATATTCCTGCTTAACGTTTTGACACTAAAATTGGCTTGAATGTGACAACATTAATTCTGACACTGTTCGCAGTGCCACTGGTGCATTGCTTGCATATTATCCAGAACACTTAAAATGCTGATTAATATGTATAACTTCCCAACCCCTGTGACAGGGAGGGCCGCTCACGCCGCCAGAGCCAGCATGGCCACAGCACCGTGAAGGGAGCACAGTTATGAAATGCCACATTGAATTTGGACATTATGTTGAGACTCTGGACTTTTTCTGTGAGATTTAAAACATGATGAAAACAAAAAGTGCTCCTTGCCATGGCCCGTCTCATTTAGTCCCGACGTTTGTTTCCCATAAAGGCAGGCCACGGGGAGTCAAGTGCTCTGGATGGTACTCTCCTCCTGATATAATGCGTGCCCCATGCTGCTGTCACAATGACTTAGCTGTTACCTGGCAAGAGGTGCTAAACGTCACTCGGCTTTTTTCACAGCAGAGAGCGAGCGGGCCCACTCAGGAAGACGCTTGCCAGAGAAACATCACGCTGCTAGAAGACAGACGTTCACAAATTGATGCTGCTGGCTATTTCGAGATGCAAAACTAACAGACATATGAACCCCACTCATACTTACACCCATGCATCTGCTTTTCCTTTCTCATCCTTCTTCCTCTTCTTGCCAAACGTGCTCTCGTGCACGGGCATGCGTCGCTCGATAAAGCTCAGTGCCCAAGCTCACTCCAACCGTGTAACATCCTGACTGATGACTCCCTCAGCAGCACTCTAAATGACTGTGCCTATAACCATTAGAAAATATGGAACATGAGCACTTTGCTAGCATTCAGGAACGTACACCACCGATTAATCAGGAGGGGGGGTCCTCCCCCTCACTCACGCTGGCTGCTGTATTATATTGGCAATAGGGACAACTAAGCGCTGAGGAGGCCAATAAAAGAGCACATTCTCTTGGGGGAGCCAAATGCTGCCAGGCTATCCGCCATCGCTGGAGTCTGGTGATGTACTGGGCCATTAAAACTCAGCGACACTCGATACTGGATGGGGGAGCAGAAGGGGCTTTTTACTCATCTCAACTTTCACAATCTGGGCTAATTTCTTGGGGAAGAATATATGTAGAGAGTTCAATCCTAATCAAGTCACAAACATGTGAAATGTAACTCTATATCCGTATGGGATGAGCTTATTGGAGGAGGGGAAATGACATCAATTCAAATTACTTTAGAGGAACCATGAAGTTTGATTACCTGTTTAAGGTGGACCTGCAGTCGTGAATACGGTCACAAATGCCTCTCTTTTATCAGAAAAACAACAACAACAAAACGTTAATAGGGTAGACCCCTGCAGCATGTGGAAACGGCATGTTCAGTAGAGCTGTGAGTCATTTCTGTGTACTGCCCACAACCAGCCTTTCTTCAGGAGCCTACACATGAAAGCATGGCCCCATTTCAAAGTTTCCAAAGAGAGTAGAGTCTGCAAAACACCTGTGAGATAACACTCAGAGAGGATTAAGCCGCCATTTGACTCTCCCTATCCCTTTCTCTCGCTATCTCCCCTTGCTTCTCCCTCTCTTTTTATGTGCTGAGTCTCAAGTCAAAACTGCGACTGTGGCATTCCTGCCGGCTCCACAGGCCGACCCGCTGATATCATTCAGGAGTGAGCGCCTCGGATTTGTTTACTTAATCCAATATTCATGCTCTGCGTATGTTAGTGAATGCAAAACAGCTTGTGCTTCCAACAAACAGGACATGCGCTCCCCAGATGAATCCAAGAAAAAAAGAGAAAAGAAATAAATAAAGGAATGGTTGATAAAGAAAACAGAAATGGGAAAATAAGAGTATCAGGGGAAATTCAGAGAGGAGTGTTTGCAGCGCTGCAAACAAGATGGCTGCAGTCGAGCCTGCGGGAAATCATCACAGCGTGTTCGAAATCTGCGCAGTTCATTCGCACCGCCATTTATTGACAAAGTCATGCAGGCGTCTGGCCCGAGCTTAGTCAAATTAGAGGAAGGGGTGTGAAGAATCCCATTAAACAAGCACAAAATTATACTATATGTCAATTTCCCAAAACCACATTGGTCTTCCTGAAAGAAAAAAAAACATTTGGGAATGTAACTTTATATTCATATTTATCAACAAAGACCAATAATTCCTCACAGTTGAGGATTGTGACTATAAACAACTCCTGCAGTCAAAATGGGGGGGACGCTAGAACCCCTCCAGGACAGTGTCTGAAATCTCCTCCCTTCTTCTGATCCTGTCCCATCTTCTCGGGGGAATTATGGGTGTAAGCCATGCCCAGCCGTGATGTGAACCCAGAGGGGAGCGTTGGGATGTCTCCAGCTCCTTCCTGCATGTCCAGATGAATCGGTCAAAGGCCTCATCTGCTTCTGATCTCCCCCCAACTCACGCCTCCAGGACCTTTATGGTCATGCCTCCATTTAGAAAAGCCTTTCATGGCTCCAGAGAGAAAGGCAAAGCCCTTGCTTCAGCCATCAGCGACTCGCGCACTGAAGGTTACTTTTTTCTGAGCGACTGAGACTTTTAGTAGACTGCTACAGACCGTGGAGGGCATGGCGCTGTATACCGTCATGGTCATGCTGCATTTCTCCTCAAGCAAATTGACTGATCATCACATTTTATTCAGTCTGGTTTTAAGATGTTTTACTTTTTCTACAAATTCCCTCCAGCCCACATAAACATGGGTCTTATCAGCAGGCACACATATGGCAATAACAGATAAAGCTTTTTCTGTACTGCTCATGCACACAAACAAACACATGCACAGAAACAGATAAACAGAAACACACAGTTGGTACATACTATAATTTTCTTATGTTGCATTCACATTCATTACAATGCAAAAAAATGCAGCAATTAAGAAATTTACCTTGACTATTACTGCTATGAAGACAGCATGAACCCAAAATATTTAATGGCTTTTCCACATCAACCTCATCCATTTCAGACCTGGAACGCACAAGTCCGGGAAAATTTAGTGCACAGCTTCTTCTTCTTTTCCTTTCGGCTTTTCCCTTCAGGGGTCACCACATCTGGCCCTGTCCTCCCCACCCTCTTCTCTTCATGTCCTCTTTCTCTACATCCATAAATCTCCTCCTTGGTCTTCCTCTGGCAGTTCCAACCTCATCGTCCTTCTACAGATATCTTCACCAACCCTCCTCTACTCGTGTCCAAACCATCTCAGTCTGTCCTCTCTGACTTTCTTTTCAGAGCATCTAACATGTCCTGTCCCTCTGGTGTCCTCATTCCTGATCCTATCCAAAGAGAACCTCAACATTTTAACCTCTACTCCCTCCAGCTCTGCCTCCATGTTTTCCTCAGGTCCACGCTCTCTAAACCAGACCACATCACAGGTCCCGCCCCCTTTCCTTTCGGACACTCTTTCCGAACATTACACCTGACAGCTGTTTCCACCTGTTCCAACTTGCTTGCACACGCTTCTTCACCTCTTTTCCACAACCTCCGTTACTCTGGACTGTTGACTTTAAGTCCTTGAAATGTTCCACCGTAGCTCAGAAACGTTGGAGGGAGATCTCACAATGACACAGGAGCAAAGATGAGAGACGGAACCGCCTGGAGACCAAAGACGGGCTGAGACAGACGTCAGGAGTGCCAGTTGTGTTCGGATCCTTATTTATTTCTGTCGGAGCCACGATTCAAAGTATGTTGAATCATAGAGTGGAACATTCTGGAATCTACAGATTTCACGCCACATAATGTGACTTAATCTTATAACAATGTAAAAATCCTACAGTGAGAACCTGACATGAATAGAAAAAGAGACCCGAGCATGGCTCAAATAAAATTAAAATGGAACTCTGAAGATTATGATTATCTTAGGTTCCAAGTGTCTGCAAAGAAATATGAGGAAATTAAAGGGAATTTATTTTTTGCTCTCACGTTAACCATATCATTTCACCTTTTTTGACTTGGGGTTGCCATTGATTCAGATTACACCATATTTCGTTTGCCCTGCACACTTGTAGGAATATCCAATTAACAGCTGCACACAAACGTAAAGGTTGTTGTAATAGCAAAGGCATCAAGACAGCACACCGAGATCAGGAGAGCTGAGTGTCGTCCACCACTCTTGGACACTTGGACACCAACAGTTCCTGAAAAGCACCAAAAGTGGCCTCAGTTTGTTTGGTTATTGTCGTTTTCTGCACGTTAAAGCAGTTGTTAACTGCTGAGTTCAGTCACTCTCAAAATCAATTGTAACTTGTTACAACTGATAGAATGGAAGAAGAAAAACTGAAACTTAAACTGCTTAACGAACATTTACTTCTAATGGCAGATACACCACCAAGGTTGTTTTAGTTTTGACATTTTTTCCCTCTGCTAAAGCAAACTTTTAAACTTAATAAAAAAGAGAAAAATCCATCCCTTCAGCTGCCTCTGCTTGAGGAGGAACAACAAGACAGAACAAGGCGGGTGAACTCAAGCTGAATGGCTTGTGAGGGCATTATTTATCATCATTTCTGATTGCTCCTGATAGACTAACATGTTGAGAACACCAAGAATATGAACCTATTAGTCGTTGAGGCAGGAATTAAGGATCTACCCTGTGCAAAATTACTTAGCACAGTCAATTATGAAAATAATTAGAATTTCTCATTAGCGCGCCCTGTTGTTTTAGGAAATTAGCTTAATGATAGGGAAGCCTCCAGCCATCATCCTTCCCAGCAAGTGTGGAGTTTTGCCCTTAGAACAGACTCACTGTTCAGGGGAAGGTAATAAAACATACTAAGAATATCATCCAAAGGAAGAAGAGTTATTCCAGAGGTGTAAGCAAAGAGGAAAAAATCCAGTTCATTTTGTAAAGCAACTGACAACTTGGCTTCTCCATGATATTCCTGATGGGACATGGTGACGTCTCCAAAGAAAACCAAATCCACTTCGACTGAAGTTTACAATCTGTGGGTCAGACATGAAGCTTGGCAGAGTCTGACCTCTGGCTGTTACCTTAGCAACAAGAGCAAAACCCACCACTTCTTCAAACTTCTCCACCCTGAAACTAATCACAGTTGGTTCCTTCAGTAATTTTGGCGGTGCAGCTGAGCTGTCTCCACCCGCTCTGGTGACTGGCCAACACCTGCGTCGACAGGTGAGAACTTTTTTCATCTTCTAATGACACAAATGCTTCCAGTGTAATGGCTCCCCTTTCAAAGTCAGCGTCACCATTTATGCTTCCAATGCATACGTGTGAGCAAGAAGTAATAAAGCCTGAGTTATGCTTCTGCAGAGAAGCTAGCAACTCCATCAACGTGAAGCATGCTTTCATTTGAAGAGAGGTGCACGTCAGGCTACGCCATTTCATTCACACCTATGTCATAGCTTAGACGTAGAAGCCTCAATCAGCCTAAGGGGACTTAACGTTAAGATCATATTTCCAGGTAGTGTGATGAGGAGATGATTTTTATTTTTATTTTTTTTGCTAGTTCAAACCAGAAGTCACCATGGAAACCAAAACATGGTATTTCTATAGCTCATTCAGTTTCTGCTTGCTTGCTTTCAACTCTGCAGTAGTTGCTATTGTCTTTAATGGTTCTGCAGATTCAGTTACATCATGGGACCTCCTCTGTTTTTATTCTGCACACTACTTCCTGATACTCCCAGAGTCGTGGTGTTGCCTTTAACCTCCAACATACAAGCAAAGCAGGAGTGTGCAGGAGCAGGAGACCTTTTCATTTGACAGGAAGGTTAGTGAATAATCAGCACAAACTCTCCGTGCTACTGGGACTGCACTGGAGACCGAGTCAGGTGCACCAGTTCACAAAGTTATTTATTAACCAAGATCAGCATTCAAATTTATTCTGCTAGCACAGCTGCCATTCCCACGGTCATCTCACAGTCGCTGCACAGACAGCCCTGCATGTTTATCATCCCTCCATCCCCGAGTCTGTATCTCTTGCCACCTCACTTGTTCTCATTCGTTATTTTCCCCTCCCCTCTCCCGCCCCCTTCCGCTGTTCTCCCTTGTTTTTCATTTGCACAGATTGCGAGTCCCAAATAAACAAAAGCAGAGAAGTCTTGAATTTAAACAACCATTCTGACACCGGATGAGTTCATGAGATGCTGTGCATATTAAAAATGTTGTGTTGACAGGAGTAGCCAGGAGACACGGAGCCCTAGTTTTGTAGTTCATACTAATAAGTAGTTTGTCTGTGAATTTTAAATGATTCATTTAATTTATAAATAAAATCCAACACCCCAGATTTCCTATGGATGCACTACTTTTTTACCCACCTACAATAACATGTCAGGAATCAAAGCAGTCCCACTGGCTATCTGACGACACACATTTCACTTTAAATACGCCTGCATACAAACACTTTACACTTCCTTCTGTTTGTCTCTCTTTGAAAAGCAGAGCATCATTTTGACAAATAAACCCACAGGTAAACAAGTGAACCCATCGGCTCAGCGTGAAAACAAAACCAAAACAATTTGCATGACACCTAAGGAGTCTAAACAGTGAAAAAAATAAAGCCACTGATATCACTGCGCCTCCTCCGAGTGCAAAAAAGCCCACCTTTCATCTTTTGTGGAGTCACACAATACGGCTTCATTGTGGTGCTTTTGTGTGGAAGGAAAACTGAAATGATGAGATGGCTCCAGTGTGCCATTGTGTTTTTCCATCAACTTCCCATACGTAGCTGGCAAATGACAAGCCAAGGCCTCCGTCACAGCGAGAGGCCACTCTCAGGGCACCGCAATTTCACTTTTTACTTATTCAAGCAACACATGTTGATGCAAGAATGAATGATAATGCTCTTGCCTTGCGGCGTGTGCGCCACAGCATCGCGCTGCATATCGCTAGCTACTGAGCTACTTCAGCTGGGAAAACAAAATAGCTGCAGCCAAGGAAAAGAGCATCCAATTAACTTTCACCACTTCTCCCAGGAAATGACAGTTTGAGACCTTGCCAATAGAAAATGCCAGACAGACAGAGATGACAGAAGAGAATGAAGATGAGCCACACATGCCGTCCGTGTGCTGGTGCGCAGCGGCGTTGCCGCTACTCCTGCTTGTAGCTGTGCTTTAATGGTGTAAAGATTAAAGGAACTGTTTTTGTTTCTTATGTAAATTTGAGATATTTTGTTGTCCTAGAAGATGTGCTTCAGCTAAAACGTGGAAGGCTAGATCTGCCATCTATGACTCATGGTAAGAGAGATCTGTATTTATGTAGCTAAAATATAAACATTTGTCTTCAAATGTAGGAACGTATCTGCTCGACTGAAACTGCAGGACCCCATTGTTTGAAAAATGCATTACATGAGCAATCTTATCTGGTCTCTGATCTATGACCCTGCACATCAAGGTGGTAACAGGTAAAGTGGATGCTGTTAGCACCCCCTCCTCTGAGGCCACCCCTCACCCAGTTGCTCATAAACCACATCCGCCAGTTTTTAACTGGAAGTAGCTGTCTGCATGTTGACCTTGCAATGCACCATTGATTTGAGTACTCGAGGCCCCGGTTGTCTGCATTTATTAAGACTCGGGAGTGAATTAAGGGCGGGGGGGTTGATGGGACTGACACCAGACACCAGGTACCTTCCCCCAGTGATCTCAGGTCTTCTGCCACAACACTAATAGACACTGACAGGCTCTCTGAACACAAAATGTTAATGACCAACTCTTTTGGGGAGACGTGACGAGCTCAGGCGGATATTTTATGAAAGGAGGATTCTTAAATGTGATTGGACATCCCAGATCCACGATAACTGAAGATGTGAAGGACGAAGCTGAACAAAAGGAAGCGCTGTGTGAGGGAGGAAAGAGGAGCATGCGTTTAAATGTCTGCGAGTCATGAGCAGAATACACTGCTCATCCAAAAAAGAAACATCTGGATTCAGCTAAGCAAACAGATTAGAGCCTCCCATTGGATGATTCCTGCGTGGATGATGACGTTTAACTTCAACAACTTATTTCACTCTGATGCTGTGAGCAGCTGCTCAGTTCTGACTCGACCACGTCAGAAGAAACATCCTGCAGTCATGGAAACGATGTGAAAAAAGAGAACATCTAAGGAACTTTCTGAAACGACTAAAATTTGGTTTAGAACTGCTCGAGAAACTATTAAAACCTGGAGGGATGATGGAGAACCATCATCATGAAGAAGAGAGGAGGATGGAGTGATGCTCCCATCATGGCATCTACCGTACCAGTCTGTGAGCTGGGGCTGCTGCCGTTGGGCAGGCCTAGGATCAGGTCTAGGCTCAGGTCTGGGTTCAGGTCTAGGATCAGGTCTAGGTTCAGGTCTAGGATCAGGTCTAGGCTCAGGTCTGGGTTCAGGTCTAGGATCAGGTCTAGGGTCAGGTCTAGGTTCAGGTCTGGGTTCAAATCTAGGATCAGGTTTGGGTTCAGGTCGAGGTTCAGGTCTAAGATCAGATCTAGGATCAGGTCTAGGTTCTGGTCTGGGTTCAGGTCTAGGCTCAAGTCTAGGTTCAGATCTAGGATCAGCTCTAGGTTCAAGTCTAGGTTCAGATCTAGGTTCAGGTCCATATTCAGGTCCAGGTTCTTCCATCAATGGATGTTTTCTTCCTGATGGACAATGAAGGAAGGATCAGACTCAGATACTGAAAGACTGGATCAGGGAGCATCACCCCACCACAGAGACCAGACCTGACCCCACCACAGAGTCCAGACCTGGACCCCACAACAGAGTCCACATTGAGAATCTCTGGGATGTTCTGGAGAAGAAGTTATTCTCATCATCAGTAGAAGATCTTGGAGGAAGATTAAAGCCACTCAGGATGGAAACTCTACCTCGTTATAATCATACATGTTCACGTTATCACTTAATCACAAAATGAAGTTAAATTGCTCTTTGTGACTAAATGAATAAATGCAATTTCCTGTGTTTTAAATGACAACATAAAAGCTTCACAGGCTTCGCCCAGTTAAGGACTTGAAGACTTTCCAAATGACAAAATTACATCTACTCAGCTAGATGGGGAGAAAATGACTTGAGTGTTCTTTTCATTTTCAGAATAATTTCAGTAAAAATTGAACTTTTGCTCAAATTTGTAGCAAGGACTCCCAGGGCTTCTAATCAAAAAGGTACACCTCAAGAAGCTATAGAAACTATTTCCTCCAATCTGCAAGTGACCTTAAAAGAGTGTATTTTCAATCACTGTTGGCAACAAAGTTCACAAAAAAGATGTCCTATGGAGTCCATTCAGGTCCGCTTAAAATCATTTATAAAAGGCAGGTCCCACTGAGTAAAAAGTAATTTTTTTGAGCCCTGGAGTCCATTCTTTCACAGCTAAATCATGAGTCAATGCCTGTGTGGGATGTTTAAGAGGCTGGAATGATTTAAAACTAGAGCCACATTTGTGCCATTCTTGTTTGTGCAGCCAGAAGTTAAAGCAAATAAGCTCGACTGATTGACGACCGTCTGGTCAGAGCTGAATTTAAGTTTTATTTTCAGTTTGAGTGAGGACGCTTGCTGTCGTAAAGTATCTGTTACAGTATGGCCAAGAGGAGGAAAGCCACAGAGTGTATTTAAATTACTTGTAGAGCATCAGAGACGGCGGTTTTATGTTGCTGAGCAGCTCGGGCTCATCCTGCTGCTATAACTCACAGGATGAGCTGGTTGGTCATACGTCGACGGCTCTGCCAGACATGTCATTTATGTTTCTAGCAGCAGTTAACGTTGGCTTAGCGTCATGTCATTTATCTCTCTATTCCATAGTCAAAAACTTTACTTAATATTGTGTTTCTTTTGTTGTCTTTTTACACACATGAGCACATTTCCTTATTAATTCTTAACAAACCACAGAGGTGGCAGATGATTTCTGGCTGTTCTGACAAATTATACTGTCCAACTGTCTGATGTTACACCACAAGCTTTAGAACCAATAACAAATCACCATTTCTATAAGATAAGTATATTATTATCCTGCCACAGTGTCACAGTAAAGGTGCATGACAAGGTTTGAGGTGGTGAGATGGATGGATGACTGGATGTTCACAGGGAGAAGGAAGGCAGACGGAGAACAAAATATTACTTCAATCTTTTTAAAAAATAAAAGCAAGGACAACAAATCAAGGGCACTGCTGGGCACGAATCTCTTGAAAGCTGCAAAACAGATGCAGAGAATCAACAACACATGAAACACGACTAGAACCAAGGACGAGGATCAGGAGAACAAAGGGGTTGAATAAATATGAGCAGAGTGATGACCAACATGACACAGGCATGGCTGTCAGCATGCAGCTGTGAGACAGGAGGGAGAGGCAAAACAAACCATGGTGCGCAAGGAAAAGTACCGGAAGTAAAGCTAGAACACAGAACATGTTAATCTAAAACAGGGGCGTCCAAATCCAGTCCTGGAGGACTGCTGTCCTGAATGTCTTCCATGTTTCCAGTCACAACACACCTGATGTAAATGAATGGATCACCACCAGCTCATCATCAAGGTCTACACAACTCTGTAAATGATCTGGTGATCTGAAGCAGACCTGCAGGACAGCTGCCTTCCAGGTCTGGATTTGGACACCCCTGATCTAAGGACACAAGTCAACCTGAAACTCAAAAACAAGGAACACAACATACCATGCACATATCCAAATCTATCCCAATTCAGTTTTATTCATATAGCGTCAAATACAACACCAGTTATCTCTAGATGCTTCACAGAAACCCCCAAGCACAGGAGCACACCCCCAGCAACCCCAGCAGGACCTGGATGACTGGGGGGACCCTCCTGCTGAAGACCAGCTGGGTAAAGGAAGAAAAGAGGAGGGAGACAGGAGAGAGGATGAAGGACAGAGAGAAGAGAGGTACAAACCATCAACATGTTAGGACCTTCATAAGCTACATCAGGAACATCTTCACTGATAGTTGGGAGGGGTGGGGATTAAACTCAAACAATGAAGTTCATGATGATTAGGAATCCAGATGTTTGAACATGGTCATCTCCTAGCCCTGGGCTTGTTATGGCCTAGTTTAAGCTGCTGAAGATTCTCGTTTGGAGATGTGTGCTACGGTTGAGTCCCTGTTAAACTTCTCTGGACCCCAGTAGTGACACACATCCTCATTAGCATCAGCTTTAAAAACGCTAGTGACAGTGCAAGTGGTCGAGCAAAACAAACAAAAATGGACATGTAAATGTGCTTCCTAAAAGAGACATTATTATTACTTGTGGAGTGTTTTTATGGATCTTATTCATTGTGACGGAGTACCGTCACAGAGGGCAGTCTAAACACGCAAAACACCAATAAAAAGTGTAGAATAAACGTCTAACAATAATGTATAGGATTAACGGGTGCACACGTAGTCCGTGCTGTTAGGTTAAGATGCCACTTACCCCTTTTTATGTCCGCGTGTTACCGCGTCCTGCGGCTAACCCGAGCGGTTAAATGACGGGCCTTAAGAGTGGCGGTGTACGGGAAAGTAGGAAGTGACGTCATGGTCACGGGTCCCTGAAAAGTTCCCGCCAAACATTTATTTTGGGATAATATATAGATCTATGTATATTGTAACTGCACAACAACGATGTGTGTAATTTATCTGATTTTTTCCATATGAATGAAACTGTGTTGTTGACTGCATGGTTAATACAGTTTATTGATTAATATTTGCCAAAGGGGAGGGGCTTCCCCTATATAACTGGCTGCTAGAAGACATTCTGAGAGGGAGTTGAGAGTAGAGTTTGTAGTGATTGGAGTATTGGAGTATTGGAGTATTGGAGTATTGGAGTATTGGAGTATTGGAGTATTGGATTGTATCGGAGTATCGGATTATTAGATCATGGATTGGATTACGGATTGGACTACTGGATTGGAGATCACGGACTGGATTATGGATTCACCTGTACATATGTAAATAGTGTGTGTCTTTGTCCATCTTATTTCTTGTTTGCACTGCTGAGCACGAGTGTTGGGATTCACGATAAAGGCCCACCAACAACAAAAACCCGGCTTGCCATCATTTCTTTATTACTCAACTGGAACCCGTCACATTCATTAATGCAGTTCTGCTTGGTGTGTGATTGGTTGAGTAAGTGTCTTTTTTTCTCCTTTTTTTTGTTTTGGAAATCATATATATTGTTTTCATGTGTCAGTGAGACGTCTGTGATGCGCTTTGGCAACAATTCCAACAGAAATCAGAACAAAGTGCTGTACAGTGCACGTGATCCCAGCAGCCCCTCCCTGGTAGTGCCAGCACCTCGACTCCCAGAACCAAACCCTTTAGAGTAATATGCTAAATATTTGCCATTAATCAGTAGGGGTGAACTGCCTATTTGTTGTGTTAAGTCATTTTCCTCCTGTTTATTTTAGTCTGGGGAGCCTTGGTGAGTCTTTGTCATTTATTTCCCTTTTTGATTTGAGTAGGCGGGACTGGTTTCCATAGGCAGGACATTCTCTTTGTTATCTTGGTGTTGTTTCACCTTCAGGTTCCTTTTTTGCCTCACATTTGTGTCACTATGTGATTTGTTTGTTTTAGTTGGTAGTTTCCTCAGATGTGCAAACATATACTCTCAAGTTGAAATATATATATTTTTTCATAATATTACTTTTAAAAGGAGATGCTCTGTCTTTCTTTGCCTCTTTCTACACCTTTCCTACATAGCAGGATCTAATTTATAATCACCAGGGCTTATTAAAACCAAACTGGTAATCTTCAGGTGTGCCTTTTCATAAATTTCACATTTTCTGTGCCGCCTGGTGATGAATCTAACAAAGACAAATGGTTTGGTGTTTTGCCTTAACTGCAAACTTATACTGTAGGTTCTTAGTACCCACTATGTTTGGATATAAAAGAATGGAAATTAGCTATTTTTTTCCCAAAAGAATTATCGAAAATCATTCTTATATGAACTTGTAAAATATACTCTGAAATCAAACACTAATGCTTTTGTAATGACTTCAGAAAACAATTTTCCAGTCTAACGCTACTGCTACATCTGCGAGGGGTGAGCTGTTGGAGTGAAAAATGAATTTCTAAAATTTTTTTTGGGAAAAAAGGTCCTTGAAAACACTGAACGACTAGTCATGCACAAGAGTTGCCTGGTTACATGCACATGCTATTTCAAGCATCGAGTGCCCTTTTATCCCTCTACCTCCTAATAACTAAGCTCTATTGATTTTCGCTCCAAACATCTGTCCTTTTAGTGCGTTCTCATCAAACCTGTGATGAGGTCTGTTTTCAAGATGAGGCAGAGCGAACCATGCAGCCATAACAACAGAACCCCATTAATGTGACCCTGAAAAAGAAAGATAGATATATACATAAGTAGATGGTAGAGGATGGAGGAAGCAAACAGCGAGCCAGAATATAATACAGTATCCATGAAATAAGTCCTAACCATCGTCAATCTTGCTTCTGGATTGTGAGTGGTCTTTGGTAAAGGCCATCAGTCTTCATTTGGTCTGCCAGTCCTGAACCAAGAGGGACCCCACACAAGGTAACTAATGTCTCTCAGGTTCAAACAGCTGAGAGGGTGTGGCAGGGCGCTCCATGTGAGATGAAGGGGAGCAGAGGTAATTAATTGTTTATTCCAGCACAAGCCCATAACGAGGCTGAGGATACAGTTCTCAGATTTAAAGACCATGTGCAGATTCATAAAAATGTCCATCTATTTTTTTTTCTGATCACAAATGGTAATTAAATAAGACTGATTAAGCCTTTCTGGGGGTTTCATTTCCTACCTGACCAATGTCAAAGACATCCATGGGACAATTAGACCAATAAATAACAATAATAATTCAACAATTATTGTGTTGTGTTTGCACTGACACTTTTCACTTCTTTGTGACACCTTGGAAGCAGATAGTGTTTACTGGTGAGGTTGTTGTCAAATAAAGGCTGTAGATAATGGCTTCTAAAAAGAACGGGGTTAAGGGAGAGGGAGGACATGAATCATGCAGAAAAAGTACATCTGTTGGAACCCTAAAACAGCTGTGCGGTGCATCAAAAGTGCACCATGAAGACTGGGGCTCCCTAACGTGAAAATAAAGCTTCCCTGCTACGAGGAAAGGCCCTGTTTCATGTGGTGGTGCACGATGGGTAAAGGCAATGCATGATTTATGTCCGCTAACCTTCTGGACTCCAAGATCAACCTAAGTACATAAACTCTGAGCCCCAGTGGAGGATAGTCTGACTGGAGCTCTCTTTCTGAAAACCAAACTGGTCTGCATGCTGAATGCTAAAGCCTTCAACTTGTCTAACAGCTCTTCAATCAAACTGATGCAAATGCTCTTTTTACAAACGCACCGAGACATTGACAGGCCCCCAGCACAGTCCAACCCCCACACCCAAATTAAACTCAATTTCAACATGAAAGTGATCCAGAAGACCCAGAAGTGGACATCCAATCCCTTTTGTTTTATGACGTTGCAGGTCTGCATTTCATATATACAAAATAAATAAATAAAAATATAAAGGCTGAACAGATTCGTTTGAAGATGATTTTGTTGAGGCTAACGCTTCAGTCACATACAAATAGAGACATCTCCATTTAGATCCATGAAAAAGATAAAAGGCTGGTAAAACAGTTTGAGATGTAATAAGTAAAGAAATTTGACCAAGAATGATCAGACCATGAACAATTAGAGAGGATATAATAGAGGAGCTGGAGAGAATGAACTCTGGTAAAAGAGTTATTCTGCACCATGTTTGACAAGAATGTGACATATGATGAGAATGTTTACTCCTCGACTCACAAGCTGGTTTGATTTTCCTACAGATGTGTATTTGTTCCCTTGAGTTTGAGCTCGTTCATGTAATAATAATAATAATAATTATTATTATTATTATTATTTTTAAAAAGGAAATTTATCATAAAATTACAAATTTTTCAAAACTGAGACTTTTTCCCACCAACAAGACTTCTTAATTGTACAATCACAAATTGTGACTTTTTAACTCTGAATTACAACTTTTGTTGGAAAATATCAACTTTTTTGCAACATTTGGACATTAAATTACAATGCTCATAAAGCTGCAAATTTTGTGCAATTTCAAAATCTTTCTCCTAAAATCACATGTCTGATTTTAGACAAAATTTACAACTTTTTTGTTGTAAAATCTTTTGTAAACCATTTTTAAATCTTGACTGTTTTACATAAAGCAGCTGCTCTCTGCCTGAAATACTCTCTTTATACATATATGATTGTCAGATAAAGAAGTGGCATGCCACATCTGACACATGTGACCTAAGGAAATAAAAACAAAAACAAAAAAAACAACTCACTCAGCAGAGAAATATAACCTTTTCTGTCCTTGAGACTATATATTTACTGTCTACATAATACATCTCATGGGCCTCCCTGGTCTGAAAAAGCTGTCTTTCTGTGAGCCATTCACAGCAGATATTTTGAACAAGACATTGTGCAAATATTTCATTAAATCTCAAAATGAAAATGATTCATGGTTATGACGGTCATACACGTCTCCTTTAAGAGCGATAGAGAAATAAAACTCTTGCAGCTGATGAAACATGCCCAATCAATCACACAGAATGTCAAACTGCACTAATGTACCACTTTCAACATGGTCCATAAAAACCCACAACAACAAAGATCAGCGAGTTTCGAGGGATCAGCTGCAGCTAATAATGAAGTACATGAAGGATGGTGGTACGAAAGGGTGTGATTCAGTCACCATCTCAACCCATCTGAACATCACTGGGATAGTACAAACACAGGTTTTATGTGAACCCTCCCAAGTCACGATGCAATGTGTTACAGGCTTATAAGTTTGGATTTATTTGGGTTTAAACTGACAACAGAGGTCAGACGGAGGCATGAATCACTCTGGAAGTTCCCTCACGTCACGCTGCTCGGTTGCAAGGTTAGCAAGTTGGAACATGACATATATGTCTCGCCAGCTGATGTTATTTCTGTCTGGGCACCCACTTTGAAGCTGGCTGGAGTGCACGCACAGACTGTCCTACAACACTTCAGAGCACCTGCACTGTTGGTAGGTGACAGTGGACGGCATGCTGCATTGACTTTTGAATGAAGTGTTGACGTGCCCTCTGCTTGTCCTGCTATATTTGGCTGATCTGGAATCCTGGAGGCATGTGCTGCCACATCTATAACCTCTTGAAATGGAAGGTGATCCAGCAAAAATTACGACTACTTTAGTGGAGAAAACACAACAATAATGCAGCATTAACCTGGAAGTGGAAACTTTCTTTCTTTTTTTACATTACAGACGCACTATTAAAAAATGTTTTGTTAAAAATGTTCCTGAAAATGATCACAGATTTCTCAGCGTTCCTCAATAATCTGGGGAGAATGAGGAGTAATTGTTGAGAAGAAGAAGAAGAAAAAAGTTTAAAATGAATTTCAAAACCCCTCTTTGTTGCTGAAATTACTTATTATGTGTATAATTATTATTATTATTGTGAGGCAGACGGCCTTCGTTACGGTTTGCTGAGATGAAGAGCGTGCTAGATGAAATATTGTCCATCAAATTTTATGGCTTTGGAGGATTTTTTTAGCATGACAATGGGCACTAATTCTGTATTAGAGGCATCTGTGGCTTGAAAGTCAGAACAAATATGTACCTGAAAGGCACGATGTAGTGACACAATTAAACAGTGCAGCTTCCATGATACCTGACCTCATTAATTTAAGTCTTCGCTGTCCAGAAAGTCCTCCTACGAGACAGTGGTGCCATAAGCATGTCCCAGTGACATCTTCACCATGTCAGGGCAACTATCATCACAAATCAATCATCTCAGCTGCTGCTGCACAGCAGCACATGTAGAGATGGCTTTGGCTAAAACCACTGCGCTATTGGATTAGGAAACCAGCAGAGAGAAAAGCGATACCTCATAATGATGTGTCATGGCTGCCTCGAAAGGCACGGCCGTTGATGAATCGGAAGGTTTGGCCTCATAAATTAGAATTATTCTCTGCCAGCGCGGTTTTAGCGAGCCACTTAGCTTTGCAACATCTATCAGTCCACCCATATGGCACAGAGATTAACGCTGGACTTCTTTTTTTCTTCCAGCAAAGAAAAATTTCATTATGGAGACGGTGGGACACAGAATGAGGGGCTTAAGAGACACAAAATAACAATGAAAAAGTCAGAACAATGTTGCAGTTTCCTCAAATGTCACTGTTATGTGTTTTTTCTGAAGTGTAGGGGAGTTTTTTGGTCTCGTTGTCATGTTTTGTACTTCAGGGCTGCGTTTAAAAAATCACAGAGCAGTTGTGTCTCACTGCAAGCCAAAGTTTACATAGTCCAGTTCTTTATTTTGATTTCCCTTAAATTGCAGCACTTTCCTGAGAATCAACAGAAATGCTTCATGCTGTGATGAGTTTCAGGAAATCGGACTTTAGCTGATGCAGGCCTGAAGCTGAAGCTCGCTGCAGCAATGCCAGTCGAGATTTCCGGCGCCGTACCTGAGCTGCTGCAGGGAAGGAAACATCGCTGGTTTGGATCAGACATGGTGCTGTGATAGAGTATGTTTTCCTGCATCTAGCTGGTCCAGACAGCTCACACTGGCGGTTCTACAAGTTTCCTGTTTCAATAAAATCTGAAGCGAACAAAAGACATAAGGCAGTTTCATGTAGAAAATAAAAATACCACATGAATATAATTCCATGGAATTGCAATAACTTTGTGTACATGTAACACACTGCTTTTCATGTGATTCGGTTTAAAGTTGAGCCTGTTGTGCAAGTGGCTGCACTGCTCATATGCAGAATCAGAAATGAAAAGCCCTGAAATCCCACTCGAGTAGAGCGACACATGCTCAGACAGGCTTCTGGAGCCAACACTTGCTCTGGGTTTTGTAATTTCTAATTACCGTGCAATTCCAAGTCCTAACTCAGTCCCAGCCAAACTCACCGGCCAAGTCATGCCTCATAAAAAAATAAAAAAATCTAACTAGGTATGTTTGGCAGGAATGACTGAACATGTTACTCTCAACCCTGGATGCGTCTTTCAAATGTACACAAAGAAACTCAGGCCACACAGGCTCATGGAACAAATGATGAGTTGAGTTTAGACGAGAAAAGGAAAGAAAAAGGAAGCGTCCAAAGCTGATAAGTGATCAGACAGACCACGCCGCAGGTTTTTACCTGTTCCTCTGTGGTTTTCCCACCCCGCCAGGCAGCCAACGCCATGAAAGGGATTTTATTTACTGAGACACCGATGCAGGGAGCTGTGTCCTTGAAACAATCTACCCGTGAGCTTTTCTCTCCTCAGAATGATTTGAAAGCTTACATTAAGGGTTCTGTAAGTTTGTACCTTAAAAAAGTAAATCAACTTTAAACAAGTGCAAGAAATAGCTGATACCAGTCTGTTTTTTGTTTTTTTAATTAACTAACGCAAAACAAGAACCATTGAATCAAGTGATTTAGTCACAGTGCAGAACAGATATCTACCTGCAGGGAAAAATATGGTTTGTAAAATGTCATGGCCGTGGTCCAGTGGCAATGACGCCACCTCTAGATAAGTTATCTGGAAGGGGACTATTTTGCAACGTCACGTTCATTAAAACACTTCATTTATGTTTACACTGATTTCATGTTTTCCAATAAATAAGCTTTGTCATGACTGAGGAGCAGCTTGTGAGTATGACTGTAAATGGGAGGGCAGCATCTTCTTGTTAGAATGGAGCTAATGACCTTCTAGGTCACGCTGATCCTCACCAGAACTCACCAGAACTCCATCAAAGCTCTGCACCGCATCTCCTCTTTGTACTCTGGTGGTTCATCGAGCGCTTGATCGTGTCCCTGTATGACCTCTCATTAAGGCGACAACTTCAGGTAATTAAAGTTAATGTTTTTGTCCAGCGGTGGCCTGCATTGGATATTTTGCCTTCAAGACCTTTTTTTTTTTTTTTTGTAAGCAATGTCTTCTTGATTTCATCACTTCCTGCTGACCTCTAACATCATCATAGATAGATGCTTCAGGGGATGGGGAGTATTACGTGCACCTACCTACAAGAATTGTTCAAAAGACAGAAAGTACATAAAGTAGTTTCCACAGTTTATCACCCAACATCCTGTTTGCCTGACAGATGAGTGTCACATCTGGACAGATGTAGCGACTGAAGACGAGCCACTGGGACCAGCTGTTGCCGCTCAAACCGCCTCCACATGCAGACGGTTAGCGCTACGACCAATCAGAGCAAAGAACAAGGTTACGTATTCAAAACACAAACTAGTCAACAGGAGGGTGTCGTGGAGAAGAGTTTGATGGAGAGAGACTCTCATATCACGAAAATGGAATCAAAAACAGAAAATGTCTGTTTTTGCAGCAGAATTTAAACATATCTGGTGCGCTCGAACAGCATCATCGAAAAATGTAACGGTTAGCTTAACGCTTAACGTTAGTCAGAAATGCATAATCATGTTCAGATCACTTCCTGAATAACTTCCTTTATCATTAGAGAGAGTTTACCAGATGTCTCTACAATCCCTAAGAAACTGTCCTGGAGATCTTTAATTAACTGCTGATTCAAACTGTTGTTTAGCATCTAGACTAGAACATCTCAGCTCTGTCACGGTATTATTATTATAGTATATTATTATCCTTAAACCCTCATAGAGACTCTCTCCAAGGAAAAACCGACCTGATTGGCTCCCCAAGACTTTTGGACATAGTTAATGAACTGTAATGGAGACAGACCTGCTGAGAAACTTCAACTTCACTGGGGAACGTGGTTGTTTCCAGGAACTAGTATCAGTATTACTCAGATGAAATCCTGAACAGAAGAGACAAGAATTAGAAACTAGTCGGTGATGGAAAAGCAGAAGACAAGCACACAGCTGACAGACCTAACAACCAGTGAGGAGAAAAGCCAGTCTCCTCAGACTGCAGGCTAGGTAAACTAATGAAGCACACATGTGAAGCAACTGGCTGAGAAGAAGCAGGACCCACGCACACACCCACAACCGTACACCCAACATACAAAATAAAACCGAGGAGGAGAAGAGAGGCCATCAGGCTGAATAGTAACGCGCAGCAACGTGAGGCAGTATGACTCCCAACTCAGGTGGGATGTTGCAACATCAAAGCTTAGTCAAATTTATTCATTTATTTCCTTATATTTTCTGTGGTATTATGCAGATCAGTTCAAAAAACAAAACAAAACAGAAGAAGTCAAATATTTTACTGTATTTGTAAAGAGGATGTGCTACGTGATGCCTCATATCTGTCAAAAATTGAATAAATAAATAAAAGCAGAGTATAAAAGCTGGTGTCCCACTGATACCAATCAGAGCTCTGCCGTTCAGGAGCTTTTACCAACACATTTATTAGTTTCATCTTTACTCACACAAGATGAGGAAAAGGTTTTGTGCCTCACCCTGAAACCCTGAAGACTCCCCTTTTCATTTATTTATTATAAAAATAAGCTCCTCCAGCTTAAAGTTCAGCCACTGATTAATGAAGCTTTTCTGGACGTCTTTTTATCTTTTTTTTTTCCTGTTTCTCTGTACGCTCACAAATGAATAAGTTGCTGTTAACAAACAGATCCTCTCTGACTGTAACAAACCTGTAATCAGAGTATCAAAGTGCTGGTGTGAGGAGGAAGGTGCAGATGCTTCACCCTGAAAACCACTTCTCCCCACTGCAACGCGCTCTTGCAGTGAGTCCTTGATATAGAGACTCATAACAACCAAACTGCTGTATCAGTTTCCACTGGGATATAAAATTAACATTACAAACAGTGGATCCAGCACACATCCTCCCTGCGCAGCGTCTCCATGGAGCAGAAAGAAAAATAAACTTAAAAAACTTTGGGTTGTATGGGAATTTAAACGGACGAGCTCCAGAGTGAAGTGAGTAAAGAGAAGATGTGAGGATGAGTTTGTGAGGAGCCAAGCTAACACGGACTCTCATTATCATCAGCCATATGCCTGCAGCCTGTGGAGTGGCTGCAAGGTAAATAAAGCTGATGACAAACAACACTACGCCACCGATACCGCCTCCTCACTCTTCTCCGCTCTCCTCAGAACAACACGGGCTGCCAAACGAATTAGCATCAGCTGGCTGATACATTTGTAATCTATTCTGAGCATGGCAAACAATACAAATTGGATTTCTAATTTATCCTGACTCATTTATGCAAAGCTAGAGTAAAGGAGTGTCGCCATGGAAACATCTTTGACGCATGGCAACTTTCATCACAGCACTCAGAAATACCTTTATCTCCAGTCGTCAACAGGAATTGGTTTCAAAGTGTGGCTTTTTTGGAAAATGAGTTTCCCATATATTTGAATATTAACACAATCCTCACACACACGCGCACACACACACACACACAAGATCCCACATTCCCACAAACACACTTACTCTTGTTTTTTTGTTGTTGTTTTTTGTTGTGATAGTTATTTATTCAAATTAATCAAGAAAATGTCCTTCTCCTGACAGATGGTTGTCTCAGAGGGGACACTCACCTCAGGTATGGCAATGAGCCAAATGAATTATCTGGGAAACACCAGGAAAAAAAATACACAGAATGAATGAGTGAGTGAGTGAATGAATGAATGAATGAACTGATATTGAACATCAAAGGGAAGTCCTCCCAGTGCGAAAGTCCAGGCCTCGTGTTTCTGATTATACAACCTTAAAACAACGAGAGCAACAGAACCAATTAAAGATATCTTTGTCCGACTCCGTTGGTCCATTTTGCCAACTGAAGATAACGGAGACACTCGCACCTTTCTGATAAACAGCTGCTAAAATAACAACACGCCTGCTGACTTCTTATCACAACGACCTCACAGCTGGACCTGCGCTGAGAGCGTGATGAGGGTCCGTGTACGGTCATTATTCATCTTCTGCTCAGCGTTACGTTCACTTACATGTAAAGGCAGATGTTACAGGACTGTGAAATAAATTACAAAAAGGTCTGTCCATTTCAGCGTTGACTTTATTCTTGGACTGAATTACTTCTCCTTTTGATGTTTTAATTGGATTTTTGAGGTTTTATTTATTGGCATGCAGACCATATTGTGTATTTCTATATTTCTTTTCTTTTTTTTTTCTTAATTTTTTACGCAACTTTAGTTAGAGCCAATCAACAAGGGCATATGTGGATTTAAAAGTTAGGTCGTATGTCCTTACATTGTTTCATCACAGCCTCTATCATAAAAACTCATTTTCTGATCAGTACGGAGATGTGATTGATTGAGAGGCCACACTAACTCATATTTACATACAGAAACAGAACAAAATCTAGTACCTGAGGACCTGTGGTGATAACTGTCAACCACATCTGTGATCTTAATCCAGCGCAAATGCAACATGTCAAAATAAAAATGCTGTTTCAGCCAACAGAGGCCAAGGGATCATTTTAATCCAGTGTGAATGCACATGTCAGTAATTTGGAGGAATTAAAAAAAATGTTTCCTTCTGGCCACCTTTTTGCTTTTTTCACTGTCTACTAATGGCAGCTGTGGTGGATTACATTATCAATTATATCATGGGACAAAATTCAAGAAATCTGTCAACATTAAGCTTTATGAGGAGAAGAGCCATGATCAGATGGAACTGTGTTCGCCAATGAAAGTGCAGGTTACTGTTCTGTTTCCTGTCACCACGACAGGTAACACATCTGTCTCATTCACGCCACCGTTTTATTGTTTTAACATGTGGTTTGCGCTGCACTCTGATTAAATTCAGGGTCTCGTCTCACGTCCAGTGTCTCATTCTTCTTTTTTCCCGCCGTTGTTTGCAGCACCAGATGTTACGCAATACAAGGCTTTGACGACATATCTAATAATCAATGTCTGTAAATTATGGTAAAACAGATTTTGCTTATCCCGTCCAAATTTGCTATAAAAAACAGACATCGGAGTGTAATTTAAAATTTCTGCAGGTCCCCAGATAATACTAGTCCACATAAGTCAGGAAGTGCTAAACTGCTTATAAGGCTACCTTTTTAGCCTTCAGCATCAATCTGTGGAGTAGCAGAGGCTGCTAAGCCATGTTCAGCATGTCATCTCCCCATCAGGGTGTTACTGGTGGTCTTTGGACTCTGGTAATTCTCACTATCTTTCTCCTGCCTTGGGGACATCCAGCATTGCTGAGGCTGTAAGATAAACACTGCAAGAACTGGTCTGGAGTCCTGGCTGCACCTTGTAAGTCTGGTGGAATGTTGATTGTTTAATCCAAGCTCATGACTTCAGTAATTAAAATACCCGACTGCAGATGTTCACACAGACAGGTTAGCTCACAGCGGACATGAAACTGTTCCTGTAGACCAGGATCTGGAGGTTCAGCAGCGCCCACAAGCTCAGGTAAAGACTTGAAGACACCCCTGGAACTGGACAACATTTCTGTTAACAGTCTACTCTACATACATCATTGAGCAGGCAGAGTATGTACACTAGAACGCCGAAGATGAAGGGTTGCCAGATCTGACTGACAGAATCCAGCCCAAACATGGCGCAGAACCCAGCCAGCTCAAGAAAACCAGCTTCAATCACAACTAAACTGATGTTAAGATAGTAAAACTACTACAGGCCTCAACATAAGCACATGTAGCTCCACAACAGCACTGAATAGCAAAAATAAGTAAACAAATAAATAACACAATCAGGCTCCCAGCAAAGACTGCAGTCAAGTTGAGTGGACTCTTATCTCATTCAGAACTCTGCTGCTAGAGTCCTTACAAAGACCAAAAAGGTGGACCACATCAGTCCAGTTCTGAGGTCTTTACACTGGCTGCCTGTCCATCAGAGAATAGACTTTAAAGTTCTGA
>JBAMYA010000013.1:2136636-2152360 GCA_037176975.1 Arrhamphus sclerolepis
TCAGTTATTCCACCTTAAAGCAGATGCTCTCCACCTCAGTTATTCCACCTTAAAGCAGCTGCTCTCCACCTCAGTTAGTCCACTTTCTGATGTCAGAACTGAATCAAACGTTTCCTCAGAAATGTTCTAGTTAGAAGTTTATAAATGTCATTGAACGTTCTTGCAGGCCAGAATATGAAGTGTTGGGCCCAATTTTGGCCCACGGGCCTTGAGTGTGAACACATATGCTTCATTCTGTCTTCATTTGTGCACTTCTACTGGTCGAGTCATCGTCTGAACAGAATCTGTGCCACATCATCAAGCAGGAATCAGAGCAGCACATACTGTACCACCATGATGGCTCTGTGAAGTTGTAATATTGTGAATTTGGAAGGCAGCCTAGAATAATTAGTGTTGCTCTGGGTTTGGGTTACTGTTTGCTGGGCTCACAGAAACATTCCCTCTTACACTATTTGGCTGCCAATTAAGTCACAAACGCTCAAAAAGTCTCGTGTGCGCCCTGAGCTGTAATCTCATTTACGGATTGCAACACACAGCCTCATTTCTGGGCCTCTTCCAACGGCTCGGCCTCTGATTTACACAATATTTCACAGACCCAGATCTGTGTGTGATTGCAGAGGTTGCAGAGAGGCCAGTCGTGGTCGTGTCACACCTCAGGCCCATTAATGTTGATAACACTTATCGAGTGACGAGGAGCTCTTAACACATCCACAGAAACGTCCTTCGTCTGCTGAAGAATGATGATGGGAGTCGTGGAGGGACTAACACGCTTTTGTTTTTTCTAACTGAAAAAGGAAACTCTGTAATATGTCAAGAGAATAAAAAGTATCTCATATGCGGTGCAGTTGTGAGGCTGCACGCTGTGAGAGCGAGCCCAGCTGAGCCGGTTATGCATCACGAAGGAAACTAGATAAACGTATCATCCTCATCGCTCTCGCACAGCGATTTCCCAGTAGTAGGTCTACTTGATGAAGTGCCAGATCTCCTCCCTGTTATTCTCTGCGCGCCAGCCAGGTGTCCACATGCATGAGCGTATTCATCAGTCAGGTGGCATGAGCCTCCTCCTCCTATTCTACCTTCTCACTGTACCCAGGTGTGAACAAGAACGGGCTGATTTATCTCTGATGTGCTGCTTATCAGTGAACTGTAGTGATAACCAAATGAACTGAGGTAATGCATAAAACGCACACACTCAGTGATTAAAGAGATTGTTGGCATGCAATTATGGTCTGTATCACAGTTACAGAATATGATACTGAGTCTGCAAATACTTACATGATTAACGAGTCACCCGGGAAAACCTGGCCTATAATTGACTAATATGATAGCCAAGGAAAAAGGGGAAGAAAAAGTATGTGTGGCATATGCTACAAGAGGATGAAAATAATTGCTGTAATCAGAACAAAGCCTGGAGACATTGGCACATTAGGCTGACATTTCTCCCTCTCTGACACCTACATAAACCTTGTTGTTGCTCTGCTTCTTTTGTTCAGGGGCCACTAGCAGCAAGTCCGGACATTTGTGTTCTAAATCTGTGCAACATACCTGTAATTGCACTAAATCTCTTATAACTGCAGAGTAAAACGCAGAGGAGCAAAGTTGGGAAACATCTGATCCAGCCTCCACCCTGCCATTAAAGCCAACAAAACATTGCACAACCTCGCACACTCCTCTAACCTCCTGCTCACCTCAGACATGCCGCTTCTCACAAACATTTTTCACATCAGACACGCACTCAGGGGCCACTGGCTAAGCCATCAAGGATTGGACTAATGAAAATGCCTGGATGAAGGGGCTCTCTGATGAGCAACCTTGGACTTCCTCTCGCTGCACTTCAAAGAAGGAATTAATAGAATTAGCTGGTCAATAGAGGGGGACCGCCTGCAAATGTCAAATGAAGCTAATCATTTGCTAGAATAACATCCACTGAGACAATGAGTCACCTTTGGACTTCGGTGATGTTTCTCCACCAGACTGTCCAAGACATCACAGCTGTTTGTTTTGTGGATCGCATCAGTGTTACACACCCCAAAATAATAAAAAGAAAAACATGATGAACTGCCTGATGAATGACAGCTATAGAGAGAGCAGGATTCTCACACCTGAACAATCTGGTTTGGGTGTCTGGTGGCATGATGGATACGGACAATAAAGCTCTGATGTGGCTGTTTCTCTAAAACGACTACAGTTGGAGGGCAGCACTCAGAGAATTTTTGGAATCATTGTGTAAGAAGCACTACATTAGCAATAAAGTGATGAAGTGTAGCTGAAACGTTCCAGTACGGAAATGTATTTTTCTGCATTTGGGAGCTCATAGTCAAACCCCCTGTACAGGAATGTCTGCCTTTTGCGAGATTTAATTAGACATGATATCTTAGTTAGCACACAGATGTACCACAAAGTAATTATGGAATATTTTCCAAAGAGTAAGCAGACCATAGTAAACTGCCTGTTGATTGGTTGAGCAAAATGAGCTCATTTAAAGACAGTGGAAAGCTGTAAGGTAAGACTTTTTTAGTCTGGCCTCTTGGGATGAAGCTTGCTGTCATCTATCAAAGTCACTAATTATTCATCTTATGAGCCACACAAGAAGGAAAAAAAAATCAGGGAATCATAACAATGAAATCACCACTTGCATGAGCGCGGACACAGGAGCAGAGCAATGAAAGCGCCATATGTCTGGATTGTCTGCTGCTCGCTGATTATGAGACATGTGCCTCCTCCGTTGGGAAATGAGAATGTGAGCTTTGAAAGTGGAGGGTGCGCTTCCAAGCTTCTCAGTGAACGTAGGAAAGAGGAAGTTGTTTACATAATGTATTCTCTTTTTTCTCCAGATGATCTATAGCTCAGTTAGCTTTCAACACTCTAGACTAAGGTAGCCTTCTACGCTCTTGGCTCAGTTAGCCTTCTACATTCTAGGCTCAGTTAGCCTCTACGCTCTAGACTCAGTTAGCTTTCTACGATGTAGGCCCAGTTAGCCTTATACACTCTAGGCTCAGTTAGCCTCCTACGCTGTAGGCTCAGTTAGCTTTCTACGCTGTAGGCTCAGTTAGCCTTCTACGCTCTAGGCTCAGTTAGCCTTCTACATTATAGGCTCAGTTAGCCTTCTACACTCTAGGCTCAGTTAGCTTTCTACGCTGTAGGCTCAGTTAGCCTTCTACGCTGTAGGCTCAGTTAGCCTTCTACATTCTAGGCTCAGTTAGCCTTCTACACTCTAGGCTCAGTTAGCCTTCTACGCTGTAGGCTCAGTTAGCCTTCTACATTCTAGACTCAGTTAGCCTTCTTCTACGCTCCACTGAAAACCAAACTATAGTGCTAATTACACTAATATGCTCCGAGACAACGTCTTTACAAACTAGTTATAACGTTAGCAGATCAGAGGCATCCACACGTTCCTATGTGAATATTTACTACAATGCAGACATGCAACATGCAACAGCTTTTAAAACAAGATAATATCAACAGGAGAAAATGTGATGTTGTTTCTGTCTGTTAGCTATCTTTCGTACTAGCTCAGAAACATTGGTTGTTCATCACAGAAAGACAATGAAAGTGTTTTGTGAGTAGGTGTGCAGATGCAGTTTCTGGATGATGCGACCTTGCAGTGGAAACATTTTCGTTCTGGGTGCAATCTCAGAATAGCCTACGGTGTTAATGATCAGGAGAGCAATATTCCCAGCTTTTGTTTCTGATAAACAAAATGCAAAGTAGCTCCGTTTACTCCAGGTCATCTAAATAGCAGCATGTGCATTATGAATGAGTTTGTAATGCCTCAAGGTAATCATTTTATCTTTATGTTTTTTACATATTATTAGCACAAGGAAGAATTTTATTGTTTTTTTCTTTTGGTCACAGACAAGATTAAACATAAATCTTTGCAATTTTAACATCTTCTTCACAGCATATTTCACAGAAAACATTTTCTCACCCCACAGCAACCGCAGGACTGTGACAACAAAGTCACAAAGCCAGGGTTGCATGAGCTGTATTCCAATAACAGAAACTCATCTTTGTCAGCACATTTACGCGGGAGCAGCCACACAGACGCTCTCTGGTGAAAGTTTACACGCTGACAGTCTATCCATTGAAATGCCTACCTGGAGGAAAGCTACATTTGGTAAGTTGTTATATAACATCACCTCTAAAAGCACAGCTGTGACCGAAACCAATACTGAAATGACAAGAAGACCACGTCACCCCTTCTGGGTCACATTTAGAGAAGGCCAAAACTCTTTGGCTTCCACTCAGTTTCTTTCTTTTTTTTCCCTTTAAAGCTGTGAGTTAATCTAGTCTTTATTGATCATTTCTAAAATATGAAAGAAGGTCATGAGCTGAGTGCTTGCTGGCCTTCCTTGCAAACAAGAAAATCTACCATGAGGGGGATTCATGAATGCATTAAACAGGCACATCAAGTGAAATTTCCAAAAAAATGTTAGATTTAATAACAAACAGCACTACAAACCCTCAAAAAATTATGAACTAAAGAAGCTTCTCAGTTGTGCATTGGTTACATATGTGTCTAGAAACACTTGTCCAGGGTATATTCATGCCTTTTGCCCAAAGAGAGCTCAATAGACCACAGCAGATCTTTTTGACCCTGAATAGGAATAAGTGGGTTTGGATAACAGATGGATTTTGTATAAAGAAAACTTAAATATTTGTTTTTACATTCAAATTTAAACCAAAGAGAGATCAATAGATGAAAATGCACTAATGGATTTGAAATGAATGAAAATCAAAGCTAGCATTAAGACAGGGAAATTTAAAGTATCATAAACTACTCAAAGTGTAGCTTAGATTATCTACGAGTATCTATAACTGCTTCCCAGCAGGAACAGGCGTCTTCAGATCCTGGCTCAGGTCTTTTGGAGTTTGCATGATCTCTCCAGGCCTGCTGCGTACTCCTCCCACAGAGCACAAACATTTGTGTTCGATTGATTGGTGACTCTAAGCTGTCTTTAAGTGTGAGCGTGAACATGCATGGTTATTTGTCTTCATGTGGACAGAACACCTGTTCAGGGTCTATTTCAGCTCTCATTAGGCTCCACCCCCTTTAAACCTTCTACAGGTGTAGAAAGTGGGTAAATGGATAACAAGGTTTACATTAGCACATGTTTGTCCAACTTCCTGCCTACACAAAAGTCAGCATGTCACAGTATGGAGAAAAAGTCCATCTGTTCACTTCCTAGGAGGACTAAAATACTGTCTTGAAATTATTCTACATCAGCATCTCCAACGTATCATTCCAGCGGTGCTTCATGTTGCCTTTTTGGCCTGTTGACTGCACATATTACTTGACAAATCATTTGTGATGTCACCCACAGAGGCATTTTCAAAACTCTTTTTCGCCTTACTGTGTGACGGTAGCTGGCTACATCATCAGGATCCAGAGACATCTTTTTGAGTAGAGGTTTAATTACTGCAACCTTAAAACCTCCTGGTACATATCCGGTTAGAAGTGATCCATTGATAAGATCCAAGATTACAGAAACTATCATGGGAGAAAAAAATTTTTCAAATCTTAGAAGGAACAGAATCCAGTAAACATGTAAATGGATTTGAGTGAGAAACAACTGAGCTTAATTCACAGATATCAACAGTAGAGAAGCAGTCTGGGTAAGAACCAGGAGGTCCAACTGGTTCCAAGGTCTCTGTGCTGTCTGATCCCCATAGTTGGTAGGAGAACATGAATTTGGTCTCTAATATTTACTATTTCATTGATAAAGAAGTTTTTAAAAAAAATCAGCAGCAGTTAAATGAGGTGAATGGATTACAGTTAAAGATATGTAATATGTTTTCTTTTTATACATTACCAGACTATCTTTCCAAGCTAATTTTTTTAAATTAGTAGAGCACCACTTAATTTCCAGCTTTCTCCATTTCTGTTTAAAATTCTGCATCTCCAGATTACACCAGGACTCTTTAGGGACTTTCTAGGATTAACTACCTTGCTTTTCAGAGGAGCTACAGAATCCAGAGTTAAACGCAGGAGCTCTGGAGAACCATCTGCAAGACCATCAATGCCTGATAGACTAACACCCTCAAGGCTGTCCCCTGTCTCCTGCTCTGGATTCAGTTGCTCCACCCACCATCTCTCCTAATCAGGGCAGGTCTTCCCAAGAATGTGAGCTGATTATCTACAAGGTCATGGCAACCACCTACTAAGTGAGGCTGTACATGTAGTCACTGGTCAACTTGGGTAGAGTTCCAGAGACAATTACGGTGTCTGACATTGTTGAGGAATTGCTATTTCTATTACCACCAGTTTGACTTCAGCCCAAATGTAGGGATGTTGGTGCTTATCTGCAACCATGGAAATGATTTACCAAGAGAGCCTGAGATCCAGGCCAAATCATTCAACTCGCAAACTCACATAGTTTTGATTTTATCCTGAAGCTATGCATGGGCATGGCCCTGAATTAAAATTTAGCAGTATCAACAACATCTATTCACCGACTCTCACAATGAACCAACAATGAGAATGTGGGATGAATGTGCTTGATAGTGTGGCTATTCAATTATGACGGTTTGAATGAAGGCTTAGTGTGCATAATGGTTTCGATCTTCCCCGTCGGGTTGTTTATTTTTGACTTATTGTTTGCTGCCTGTGACTGCATTGTTAAAGTGGTCTAATAAGCAAGATGCCATTCTTCTCCAAGATTCAAAAGCAGTCGTAGAGAATGTCTTCACATCGTTGAGGTAATTCCAAGTGGGTGTATAGATTACGGACAAAATCCTTTCACACGCCAGAGATGTTTAATCACTTTTTTGTATTAGACTACTTGACTTGCAACGAAAACAACTCTCCACACCTGGGATAAACATGGCTTTAGCCAGGAAACGTATCCATCGGAAAAGCATGAAGGAAGTTGCCGAAAGCAGAAAAGATGTGTTTGAGTGCAGGGATGAAAAAAAGCTGCAAATGGCCTCTCTCCCACCTTTGAGAGCTGCACATGTTTCAGTGTGCTGAGACAAACTCGGACAACAGCAACCAAACTACAGCTCGCAAATTCCTGTTGGACATTATGTGGCCACAGAAAGTTAATATTGAACAGCTTCATGGGATGATAAAGGATCCATCTGGGTGTCAGCTAACACTAGATGTACTTTCAGTTTGTAGTACTTCATGACTGAAAATTTAGGGCTTGGAAGTATCTTTCCTTCTTATAGAATTAACATGCCACTGTTTGACCTAGAAATTATATCTGTGGAGAAACTTGGAATGAGAGCAAGGAAAGTGATACGGATCTGCCGTGGATCATCAAGAAAAAGAAATAAAAATCTGCAGTCATCAACAGCAGCACTGCGGCCAAATCACTCGTATGTGCCCAGACCGAATTCAGAGAGACAGAGAAGAATGTAGATGATAAGAAGGAAATCTTCTTGGCATGGAGGGAGCAGATTTCCAAGACTTGCTGTCCTTGTAGCTCTATTTCAGATTAAGTCCTGGGGGAAATATCAGCTAAAATCTCCACTTTGTTAGCTATTTGCCAGCGTTGCATGTTTTCAGACTGCTGGAACATTTTTTATCGTTCAGACTACCGGAGGAAGTATCCACGCTTTTTGTGCCACACCACAGGAAGTGAGGAAGATAAATCAGTCTGTTGGTTGTTTTTTTTGTTTGTTTTAGTTTTCATAAGGTTCTGTTCCAGTTTGAGGAGAAGCTTCTCTGATGTATGAAGAAACTGGTTGGAATCCAGCAATGGTACTTTTGGTTCTTTGAGCACTTTTCTTTTTGTTTCTTGTTCTAAATGCAGATGATTTGACCCATGGTGAATCCATCTTCCATCTTCTGACCTTCCCAGAGTTTACCTCCACCTGTCTACTAGATGCCACTGTAGGACACCAGCTAACATGGCCACAGTGGTTTTTTTTTTGTTGTTTTTAGGAGTGACAGCATGAATTCGGTGAGCTCTCCAGTCTCCACAGCCTTCAGAAAGCTCATGACTGTTGGGTACACAGGGTTAACAACATTTTACATCAGTATATGTCATTAAAATTTTCTGTTCTTCCTCAGAATGTGCTGTCAAGAATTCCAGGAATACATTTACCTTAATTTGTGTCATTACTCTTTTTCTGAAACTTCCAGAGAAGTGGAAAAAGGCAAATAATGCACAATATAGAATCCACTTTCAGTGCATCCACCACCCACCAGAGAATAATGGGGGTTAATGGCAGCCATCTTTGTTAACCACCAGCCCACACAAACACAATTACAAACATTGATGAGCTCATTCCTATTTCAGTGCCATAACATGTTGCTACAGACTCATATCTGTGCGTGTTCATCCCCATCACTGTGTAATCTCATTCAGTGATTTTTGTTTGCTTCTAAACTCCAAAGAAAAACATTCACTAACAGACTGTCCATGACCTAAATAAGTCATGGTTCCTCTAATTTGAAAGCAGAAACACTTCTTTATGACGGCCTTTGAACTATTCCTCCCAGACCGATAACTGGTTATTAATTCATCCATTCTTTTGAAAAGAGCGCCTCATTATCATCCCAGTATCCACCCATCCCACGAGAAGTTGCAAAGCCAAGCAGTCAAGATTTTGCACTCTGGCTTCACAAGCTTGTCAAATTAAAAGGATCTGCCAGTGACACGTTGAGTATGGCTCTGCAAAAAAAAACAGAGGAAAAAAGATGAATTATGGAAGATCCCTTTGAATATTGCATTACAGAGGAAGGTGTCTCATATGCCCACCATTTCCAGACTCAAACAAAGCATGAATTGGAATGCGATCACACTGGCACAGCGGCGGTAAACTCACCACATCTTTTTCGATTCCCTCTTATCACTGCGAGCAGTGCAGACTCGGCTCCTGCGGGTTTCTAAGAGAAAAGCTTTGGGAGATAAGGAGACAGGAGACGATGGCGGGTGATTGAATGAGATCTGCATTTAGAGAGTGGATTCGGATAACATCAGAGGTTCTTGGAAGATGACCTGGGTTCTGGAAAGAGAATAAGATGGAGGTCCTGTCTGTTTTTAACAATTTCTATTCCTCATCCAGCTTCATTTCAGGGTGGCAGAAAATTTGATATTTGTGCCTTTGGCCGGACTTGGATATGATGGAGGAGTTACATCCAGCAAAGGGAAAACAATCTGAGGATAATTTGAGTGGAATTGTATGAAAAGAACAACGCATGTGATCTGGAAACTCCCAATGCAAGAAATACAGCAGGGAATTTTTAAAATTTTCCATTAGAGATGGACAGTTAATGCCAAAAGAAGCTATGAAATACCCTAAAAACTCCCATTTCCAACTAAAGGAAAACAAATGAAATTGTTCCCTTAGTACAATATTCCACAATCTATTAGTTTTACTGCTAATCACTTTTCTCTTTCACGCTGCTGCTTTTATTGACCTTTTATCTGTGCCAGCAGCCTCCTGCTATTTCACTGTGGTGCATTTCCATCTACTCCCTTCAATCTCTGAAGCAAAATAAAAAAAAAAAAGATAATTAAACAGCCGCCTGATAAGTCAATTTCATATTCAGAAGTTTTTCGATGAAGTCTCCCTGTATGGGTAGCATCCTTATTTTCATCTGAGTCTCATGCCGAGTTGTAACTTTATCATCAGTGGAAGAGCAGCGTTTTCAGGTGACTATGAAGGGATTTGGTGCAGCAGCTTATAGGCAATAAAATCCAACTTGGAGACACTTCACTAATAACTTTTGCTAACTTTTTTTTTTTTTTTTTTTGCAAATGGAACCAGGAGGACTGGGTCTGGTGAACGTTCGCCATTAGAATTAAGATTTTCTTATAATAGCAGTTTTTTTGTTGCATAATTTTAAAGTTGTGTAATAAGTGTCCATTGGTAATATTAATGCTTAAATGCACCTTTTAAAATGTTTATCTTTAATGTTTTAAAATCAGCATAAGTCCTGATCATATTGATCAAATAATGATTTTTTAACCCTTAAAATGCCGTGTATTCATCATGATGTTATTTCATTTTATAATCTAAAAAACACATTTATTGGTATATTGCTAATGTACGTCATGCAAACTGGATTATTTATGGTTTAATTATTGCAGCCTGGTAAATGTGAAGCAACATTTATTTATGAGAATTATACATTTTTGCTCAGTGTCAAAAACTCATGTTATTGACCATTTGCACGTTTTTTGTGCTCATAGGAATCCATTCAAATCATTAGTGACAGCAGGATCAAAATGAATGAATGGATTCCTACGAGCACAAAAATGTACAATCCTGAGACTCAAAAATGCACAACCTTGCATATATTATCAATAATATGAAAAAAGGATGAAAATATGCTTGAAATTAAAGTCAAGAACACAAAAATGTGAGTGGGTGCATCAAAGGGTTAACAAGCCCAAAAGAAAAAAGATCTTACAGTTGATTTTAATGTACAGGTTTAAGGAGTGAGGTTAAACATACTACTCTGACTGACTTAATCCTTCTCAGCAGTAATCAGCTGCAGCAATAATTCTATTCAGTGTACTCGCATTTTTAAAACACAATAAAAATGATTGCAGATCTTGAGAGATCTTGTGGTTATGACAATCGCCAGCCACTTTCAATAATGCATCTTCTTGAAAGAGTGTTGGACTTGTAGATTTGCTGTGAAAAAGAAAAAAAACATAATCTGCAAGCAGTCTTTGTGGATGAGGAGTCACCCACAGGGCTGCCAGTTCGATTGGTGGTCCCTCATCTTTCTCCTGCAAACCACAAGACCACATTTAAGATATTTTTCCTTAATTAGGTGAGCCTCTCTAATCAACGGAGCCACTTGTTGCAGGATGGATGCCAGCGGCAACCTGCGGTGAAGTGCATGTCAGGTCTTCAGAGGCATCAACATGTTTATCATTAGTGGAAGTAACACAAGTCAAGGAATGAATATCAAAAGCCTGAAGCTGCAGACTTATCATCTGTGGTTTACATAGACATTCATTTAACAAACATTCTGCTCTTAGAGTCTTAATACTGAAACAAACAAACTCAGATGGCACGGTAACTGCAAACCAGGAGGAGGACATGTCTGCCATCTGTTCAGGATCCCTTTAAGGTGCATTTAGGCAGTGTCTGGCAGTTCCAAAGACATGCATGGTGGTGGGCCTAAGAAGAGTGGTCATCAGCTCCAACTGAGCCCTTCTGGAAGTACTCATGCTCTGTTGTGCTTAATTTCTCATTTGTGGTCAATCCCTCCTCCTCTGTGAACCAGTGGCATGATTTTCAAGTTTGGTGAGGTGTGGAGAGGTGGATGGCTGTGAGGAACTGACTCCATCAGAATCAGCTTTACGTTGGGACACACCTTCTCATTCAATGGTTCTTTATTTTTAGTACTTCCTGCATTGTAGATACAAACTGAAGACATCAAAACTATGAAACAGAATATATGGAATTATGTAGCAAACAAAGAATTGTGAAAGAAGTCTAAATATGTTTTATATTTTAGATTCCTCAAAGCAGCCAGAAGGGCCAACCAGAGCTCAGCCCCTCTGGGAACTCCTTCCAGACTGGTGGAGAACCATTTCAGGTGACCACCTCATGAAGCTCCTCCAGGGAATGAAGAGAGTGATCAAAGCAGGAGTCAAAGCCAAGGGAGGCTATTCTGAAGAACCTAAAATATGAAACATGTTTGGAGTTATTTCACACTGTTTCATTTATTATATAAGTCCAGATGTGTTCATTCACAGTTTTGATGCCTTCAGTGAGAATCTACAATGTAAATAGTCATGAAAATGAAGAAATAAAGATAAACAAAAGAGAAGGTGTGTCTAAACTTAGAACTGGGAGTTTAAATCAACCGGGGACATGGGAAAATGTATTTGTAGTTGTATGGAACAGTATCTTTTGCTGCTTCTTGGCCAGGACTCCCTTGGAAAAGACGTTTTCATTCTCAGTGGGACTTTTCTGGTAAAATAAAGGTTAAATAAAATAGAATAAAAATAAAAAATAACCTAACAGAGCAGATTATTCACCATCTGATCAGCAGCAGTTAACAGGTTATATTTCATATTTCATGTCAGCATTCTTTACACACACAAACTGTAGCTCAGGTGATGCACATTTCATTTGTTTTTCTTTTTTTAAACCTTATTATGGTCCTACCCTTACTTACAAATGAAGTCCATGCACTGATCCTTCTGGATGAAAATAACCATTGCTGTTTTGCAGAAGTCTTCCTTGTCTTCTTTCAGTTTTAAAAGTCTATCAGTGAGACTCACTGATCATTGACGCTGCAGACTGTCCAGACCTAAGAAGCTGATAATGTTGCAGACCCTGCAGACTGTCCAGACCTAAGAAGCTGATAATGCTGCAGACCCTGCAGACTGTCCAGACCTAAGAAGCTGATAATGCTGCAGATCCTGCAGACTGTCCAAACCTAAGAAGCTGATAATGCTGCAGATCCTGCAGACTGTCCAGACCTAAGAAGCTGATAATGCTGCAGATCCTGCCTACCTGCTGGGTGCTGATGATCCCAAACTGCACCGTTTCTCCACTCCAGTGTTTCTATTTCATCAAGGTTCAGCTATGTCTTACAATCAGGACATCACATCTCCCCTTTTTGAAGATGATGTCCATCTGGGACGTGGAATAAAATGGCCTGTATCACTCATTTAAGAGGTTCATGTTTAGAGGGAACTGGAATGTGGATTAATTCAATTCAATTCAATTTATTTATATAGCGCCTATTTACGACAAGTCATCTCTAGGCGCTATGATTAACAACTGGTGGAGAAGTCAAAACTTACTGAGACTGCTGTAGGCTTGCTGGGCTTGTTTTAACCAGATTATGTGAGAAGTTTGGACATCAGAGCCCAGAGTGGACTGACTGCTTCTCACAGAAGAGAACTGCAGTGGTTTGGGCACCTGGAGAGGACAGCTGGCTGGAGGACCAAGTACTGGCGTAAGACTTGAGGGCTTACAGTTCCCAGCTGGTCTGGAATTAGCTGGTGATGCTTCAGGAGAACGACAGTAAAGAAACCAGCGCATTTACACAAAGGGTTAACTCTAAAGAAAGGTCACATGTGGTGCAAAGGTAGACTGTCAACACTGTCTTTTAGAGGCCCTGCAGTGGACAAGGACCTGTCCAGGAACTAAGACAGGCCAATGACCCTAAAACAGGAATACGCGGGTGTGGACGATGTGATGGCATGTGTCATGGTGGTGATTTGATGACATTGTCGTGAACACCAGTTTGTTTTTGTCGGCTAAAGAATAAAGAAATTATCTTTAAAGCTTAAACAAACAGGTTGTTACCTGTGTCCCTCCAGAATTAAGAAGCTGCTGCTTGAATTTTCCTTCCAACAACCTGTATTGTACTGGAACCAGTAAAAGAAGCCATCATCTTGACCTGGATGTCATTTGCTTTGAGGTAATATTGACAAACATAATTTGCATATATGTAATCAGGTCACTGTCTTAATAGGATTATGTGTCAAACTGTCATTCTGTTGCAAGCAATGTTGGCTGTGTTGTACCTTATGGGGATTTAAACCCCCCTTTTCTGTTTAATTTCTTTTCTTTCCTTTTTTTTCATCTTTGTCCACAGAGAAATCAGTGGCAAGTAGCAAAGCAATCAGAACTCACAACATTAACACATTAAAGTCACAGTCAAATTCTTTTTATTTATTTTATTTTTTTGAAAAAAGGGGAAAAAAATGAAAGGTTTCAAAACAGATGGTCCATTTTATGAAAATGTTAATGCAAAACTTAGCCTGGAGGCTTGGCTATTCTTTCAGTCTTCTAATTGGCAGACAAGAGAGAGGTGCCAGACGTTGCAGGTGGCAAGGTGGCCCCACTTTCTTTTGTCACGTCTTGAGAGAGAATTTTATTTAGTGTTAATTCCACCGGGGCCTCCACCTCAACCATCTGCATGCTAAGAGGGGGAGCGCAGCGAGCTCCGTGTCAATGCTGTGATTTCTCAGCGCTGGGTGAACTGATAATGTGATGTGCTTTTTCTCAGCAAGGGCTGGCTCACCACGGCAACAAGGTCTGAGCATAAACCTTTGGTTCAGAATATGATCATTACCCACCGTGCTCTTTTTTCCCTCCTCTTTCATCCCCTTGAATACTTTCAACTGGCCTTGTGTCGTCTGGAGAATCCTAGAGAATCCTGGAGAATCCTGGAGAATGTTGGGATAGTTAGGAAGCAGGATCCGTAGACCTTCTGCCTGGAAAGATCAGTTCAAGTTGCCTCTTCATTAATTGAACATAAACATTCAGGCCTCTGAAACAAAACTTTTCAATTCACTTTTATTCCAGTTGTGTGGTTAAAAAAGAAAAAAAAAAGGAAAAAGTCTCATTGACATGGTTTGGGATAAACACATATTACAGCAGCGTAGACTACATCATCATCACCATGGTTTCCATGGTTACCATCAAATGGTCAGTTATTCTTTACTTTATCAACCAGCTGTGATGCTAGTCCTGCTAGTTCCTGGAGATCATGGTGGTCTATCTTCCTGTTTCTGATCAGACCTCATATTCCTTGTTGGTGCGCTGATTTAAAAATCTATATTCTGAAAGATTATAAATTGGTTCTTGTGGTGAGCTTCCTGAGCTCCTTGTTTGGTGTCAAAGGTTCAGCGGCTCAGCGGGGTTATGCTATCAAAACTACACGTTTTTGTTCCTGAATGTAATTTTCACAAAACTGCCACTTTTTAACTTTGATGCAAAACTTCTACTTCTTGCCCTAAAATCATGAATTTTTGTACAAGATAACACATTTTGACAAAATTAGCAACTTTGCTTTTATCGGTTAGCCTTCAAGCGCTCCTCGCAGTCAACCTCAGTTCAGTCTTCAGTCGTTCAGCCGCTCAGAGACTGCTCAGGATAAATAACTCTCCTGATGAAATCCAGTTTTTTTGGATGCTGATCAGATGGCCATATTCAGATGACATATAATATATATTTAAGGAAATCCTTCAATGTATTGGACTACTTCCTTAAATATGAGCTTTTGATCTCATTTCCCCTTCCTGAACTCTGTCTGTGTGTAAATGTGCTCTTCATCAGTGGAGTCTATGATATTACAAGTTGTTTTCCTTCTTTCCGTTCTTTTGAAAATGTTTGTGCATCAGTCATCTGCTCAGCAGCGGACCGCAAGTACAGGAAACAGTCGGATTAACTGGGCACGCACAGCACACAGGACATATGTGAAACTGATGTATCACTCCTATAAGTGCGAGCGCAGCATTCAAGTGCTTTTATTGTCGATGAAAGTGTAACAAGGACGTGATGTGCACACACCATGTCTGACTGGAGCTTGACCCCTGGGGCACCAAAAACAGCTCAGCAACACCTCTGACTTCATAAATATGTAAAATCCCTGGCATGTTTCAGGCTCTGAGCCCATGAATCACTTGAGCCAACTTCTCCTCCTCCAATGATGCCCCTGCCTGGCCCCGCTGGGGAGGAGCCAGACTAAACAATGTGAATAAGTCATGATGAACAGGAGTTGTTGGCACATGATTGAATAACCTGCAACAGTGCCATGTTGTGTTCTGCCCTGGGTCTAGTGATGGAGACTGTGAGCAGACGACAGCTGTTTGGTAGTAAAAGCAGTGATTTTGCCACCATGTGATACTGTCTCTATTGATGTGACGGAGCACCGTCATAGAGAGCAGGTTCGACATGCAACACGCCAATAAAACAGTAAAATAAACGTTTAACATTAATGCTAGGATTAACGGGTGCACACGTTGTCCGCGCTGTTCAGTTAGACGCCACTTACGTTTTTATATCC
>JBAMYA010000013.1:2152460-2162460 GCA_037176975.1 Arrhamphus sclerolepis
TAATTAGAGCCAGGTGTGTTTGAGCAGGGAAACATCTAAAACATGCAGGACAGTGTGCCTTGAGGACCAGGGTTGAATAACACTGGTCTAAGCTACTACAGAGTTAAAGACTTTAAAGATGTTGTAAATGAACAATTTGCAGAGCTTGTTTGGGTTGTTATTTTCTCTACTGCAAAAATCCCCAAACACACATACAGTTTCATGATACTATAAGTGCATTCTATAACAAACTCAAGTTAATTTAAATCAACCACTGGCGTTTTAAGAAATAAATTCTAAATCTGAAACATGTGAAATGTGCATTGATTAGGGTAAGGCGAATTCTCGTGTTTACAGCAAGTTTCGTATGCATATTGTGAAACTGATAGTCCATACTCTGAGAATAACAGCAACATTTATGTATTATATTCATGTACAGCAGTGCAACACATGGCTGGACGCAGGGGTGGATTCTGATCACAACTACAAAACGTTATATGAATGAGGTTCACTATGATGTCAATGTGATTAGAAAATAATAATAATAAACAAGAAAAAACAACAACAGCCAGATTACGACCACTTCCTAATGTTGAGCAGATCGTCACGTCTGCCAGCCAGTCAGCTCTGAGCAGTCAGGTTGAGAACAGGGAACATCTGGGGGTGTCTGTTAATGTCTGGTACTGGGACATTAGTAATAGGTCCTTTGGGCCCTGTGGGTAGTGGGGTGGGCTCTCTGTGAATTGGGCTCATTTCCTACAGATGTCATGTCCCATCAGGTTGGGATCTGGGAAGTTTGAACACCAGTGAGATTCCTCGTGATGCAGGGATATACGATTCTCTGATTTCAAAAGCAGTTTTTTTCATTTTTTTTTTTTAAATTTCATTTTAGAAAAAAATAAACTCCCTTGTTTTGATGCTAATATACTTCCCTCCCTTAAAACAGAGCCCCGACAATCAAAAAGTCGCTGCTTGCATTCAGATACGCTGCTTCACCTTAAAACTGTTAAATTCCTGCCCTCCAGGCTGAGTCCTCCAAATGTATTATTTAGCGTATGGAGAAGGATTGCACAACAAAAGTCACCCCAGGGCACTTCCTAGAGGAAGTTCAAGTCAACTGCAATTGTAAGGAGGTGATTTCTTAAACAAACAAACAAACCCCCTTGATTTCAATCAAAGGCAGCTTTTCACATGTCCATGGCTACACACAATCAATTGGAGACTTCATAATAAAACAGTTGAGGGTGATGATGATGATGAAGGGAGTGATGGTGATTGGAGTCTATGGTGCAGCTGATCAGCGGAGACTCAGGCTGCTTGATGAGACGTTCACAGGGAAGCTGTGACATCAGACCACCTAATGATGCTACAGTTTCTGTCACAGACATCATGAATACGCCTGTCAGTACATACAGTATAATTTCAAAAACACCAAAGGTGATTATATCATGAAAGCATAACTGGTGATTTCAGGTGGACATACTGATGTGCAGTCTGTTTCAATTTATCTTACAACAAAAATAGTGGATAATACTAGACATATTCAAGACATTATAATTTCTCTGGATATTTTTCAATCCGTTTTTGATAGATTACTAAACAAAATGTACACAACAAGTGGTCATCTACACTGTCAAAGATCTACTCTGCAGATGTCCTTCCAAAACGCCATGCTTTTGTTTATATTTATTTTACAGACACAGAAGAGCTTGTGTGTGCATGTGTGTGTTTTTTTTCTATATATTTATCACTGTTTGCTTGTATGGTTCATGGTGAGTTGCCTCTGAACTGAACCATTAAATTTCTCTGTCACACAGCTGAGGTGTATGTCATTTAAAATGAGAAAAACAAATTACAATGACCGCTTTGCTTCCTCTCCTTCAGAGTTCCCACCATAAATAATTCTGAGCCTTGTTTCGCCGCCGCGCATCCGAATCAGTTGATGCATTTTTCATTGACCGAGGTCTCCATTAGACATGCTGATAGATGTTCCTGACACTTCAGGAGCACATATTCATACATCCACGCACAGATGGATATTAACAAAGATAAGCAGAGTGGGAAGACACATGATTACACCCCTCAGCCCCCCTCATTTCCAGGTTTGGACAGCAATAATCTACCATCTGAAACCTCAAAGCCTGAGCGGACAAGCCGATGCTGTCGGAGCGTCGACCTAAAAGTAGAGAGACATTTCCGATGTGAATGATGGCAGGCTCAGTCAGCTGATGTATTTTCTCATTATTTCGATCTCTGTCTAATTAATAGAGGAGGAAAGCAACAGTTGAAGGCTAAGTTATCAAGAAACAGAAGGTGATTCCATTACAAAATAAGAATATTAATAAAAATGAAAAACATTTATGTTGTTTTTTTGAGGACAAGGAAAGGAAAACAACTAGAGCAAAGAAAAAAAAGAATGGAGTTTTAGTCAAACTTGCAGTTATCTGTATCACGCTCTGTATTTTTCAATTAACACAGTTTGTTTGCGGATAGATCCTCTGAAGTGCTCTAAATGAATGTGTCAGAGCGTGAATGATGGCAAATGCAGAAAGAAATGACCGTGAGTTCATCATCAAAGCAACAATCATCACATTTTACACCTCGCCCTCTTGTCCTTTTGATGTTTACAGAAATGCATGAATGAACCGCGCTTTAAAAGGTGCTCTGAATAAATGCTTTTATCGATCTGTTGTTTGGTCACATAATTATCGGAGAGGTGTAGCTCTTTAAATACTTTTAATGGCCCTCGGCCAAGTGCGCAGGCTTCTACTTACACATGACAACATGATTGTGCAATTATTTCAGCACAGTAATTTGGAGTCCAAGTGCTGCCAAGTACAACAGTCTGGAGCAATCACCAGCTTCACCTATACATTTTTAGCTGATATATAAGCAATCAATTCAAGTCTTCTTTGCACAGTACATCATGTATGTGTCGATTTTAATGTAACACATTCCATGCAGAGGTCCTGTGTTTGGATTTAACTTGTTGTACTCAGATCAACACAGTGTGGGTGCCAATCAAATGCTCTCAATCTCCCAGAATTCCTGCCCCAGGCTCTGCAGATGGAGAAAGGCCGCCAAAGGGTCACAGTGATCTGAGTTCTCATCTGGAGAAACCCCACTACTGTTCTGTCCACATTACCTAGAAGCCCCGTGGTCTGTGAAAAAACACCACCACAATGCCCCGCCACAGTCACAGGTCAGAGGTCAGGCATTACTGGAGTTTCTTTTTTTTTTTGCTTTATTGTCCATAGTACTACTACTTTCATATAACTGTAAAATATTTGTCGGGTTCTGTGCCAAACCTTTCAGCCTACAGGAGATCATACATATCAGATTTGTTCTCCCATCTGGTGCTAGACTGCTCCTCTCTGCCTGAAAAAAAAAGAAAGAAAAGGAAGGGAAAACTTGTGCAGGAGGAGAGATAAATACCATCACAGAGAAGGAATGAATAGACTTTTGTAGATCTGCGCTGTAAATCTCCTCAAACATCTGCAGGAAGGTGTTTGAAGTCTTATTCCAAACATGGAAACGTTGTGAACTTGAATGTGCATGTGAGATTTTCACATGTGGATTCAAGAAAGCACATGTGCAAAAAAGAAAAAAATACAGAATAACAAACTTTCACCAGTCTCTGGCAACAAAGCATCACTTAATCAGGAGTTTGCTTTTATTCTTCAACCTCAGGATGGTTATATTACCTTTCTTGTGCCTCTGTGTGAAAAACCCAGGATCTGGAATATGAACGACCACATCACAGCAGGAGCAGTCGTAATAAACCAATTTATATCTATAATGACAAAGACAACATGACTGTTCACCAAACATTGACACTCCAGCTTTCAAGCCTTTAACTTTAGGTTAACAGTTGTTTCAGTGTTTATGAAACATGGTTTTAAAGAGTGTTTTTGTTGTTGTTTTATCTTGTTTTTTGTTTTTTTATACTTGTAAGTAGAACAATAAAGTCTACCAAACTGCTGTGGAACATGATGTATAAAGAATGAAGAATATTTATTCTGCCAGGGGTTTGCAGACTTGCAGATTTGTAGGGATTTGCAGATTTGGGACTTTCTGCACTAGTTTCCTCCCAGGTAAAGTTTGTTCCAGGTAAATTAAACACAATTACCACTTGTATAGTGGTCAATGTTGATCTTTTCTGTGCCATGTTGTAATTCCTTATGAGGTACAGCACATTGACATTTTGTTCTTACCCTCACGCTAAATTAGTGCCTTTTGAATCAGTGGGAGTTTTGAATTGTTGTGTTCAAAACCAGATGTTTTTGTGTCTTCCAAAAGACCCAAATGCAGCAGTAATGACCTGTTTCAACTGGTTCTCCCACCTAGAAGATGCCATTTTCATACTCGGGTAGCCTCTATTATACCGGGTTCACGCTGTACGATTTCAGCCGTCTCAGACCAAAGATGGTCAGTGGAGGTAAAAATGTTCCATCGTAGCTCAGAAACGGTGCTGGTAGATCTGACAGTGAGACAGGAGCAAAGATGAAAGACAGAACCTTCTGGAGACCAAAGACAACTGAGACAGATGTCAACAGTGTCAGAAATCTGGAGGAATCGTCTCAGAGTGTGACGGCCTGTTGCTGCCTCTACCATCTCTGTCAGCTAACCAACCAATAGGAACGCACCATGAAATAACGTAATCATCAGCGTCTACACAGCACTGTATCCTAGCAACAACAGCACCAGGTACAACGGAGAAACGTGAGGAAAAATGTGAAATACACTTCTTTTTCTTGATTTTATTTATTTTCTGTTCAAAACACACCACCACCACTACGACAACGCTAACTTTGGAGTCATCAGTACATTAGCACGTTAGCATCAACCTGCTAATGACGTGATGATGCTGCTTTTAGATCCTGAAATACACTCAGATTTATTTCTGTCGTAGCCACAACTCAACGTTTGTTCAATACTGTGGAACATTCTGGAATCTTCTGCTTTCACGTTATGTAATGTGAGCATTTTATGTGTCATGTGTTATAAATTAATCTTATAAAACTGTAAAAATCATACAGTGTGAACCTGACAATAAAGAATTGGGAATGTAAAGAGCTGCAAATCTCATATACTCTGTAAGTTACATTTGCTTCATGAACAAAATATAGACAAAATCAAAACGCTGAAAGGTTGAAAGTGAGACATTTTATGATTTTCACAATCAACTAGATAAAACTGTACAGAGTGAATCCGCATTAGACCACTCAGACCTCCAGTAAGGAATGTGGGGAAGCCAGTCGTAGAATCTGAACATTCCCCACTTATGAGATTATGGAGCCTGAAATAGTAGTTTACACAACAACACCTGCAACACTTGGTCAAAGACAAGGAAGGAAAGAAGGAGAAATATAAACTCCTGTCCAGGTCTGAGCAGCAGGCAAAGTGACAGGAGTTCCTGAGGCCAAAAATCCAGCTCTCCTCTCATTTAGGGCCAAGTTCACCATAATGAAAAGCAGAGACGCGAGAGTAAAGCCAGAAACTCAACCCAGTAGTGACCACGATTTTAGGACAAACCTCCATCAGCCTGGCAGAAATGAATTTCATGCATGTCTTCATGGGAATTACTTCTAATTTGGCACAGAAATTCAATTGGACTCAAGAATGAATTGATTCTAATTTGGTAGTTAAAGGTCAAACGTCAAAGTCATCACACAAAGTCTGGTTTAAGAGCGATTTACATGTGAAATATGAACACAAAGGATAAAAATAAGTAGAATCCAAGCATTAATAGGTAGCTTCCATCAATGCTCAGACAATATAAGCTAAAAACTGGGTCCTTATTGAAGTCATCACTCTGGGACACAAGTGACAATGCCATTGGCTGCAGCCACGCAGATCTTCTTTGCTGCCGAATTACTTAGATTTCCTTTTTTTATTTTATCTTTTTTCCTCAACAGCTGTGTCCACATTTGTGTAAGAATGAGTAACAGATCATTAATGGGCAAAATGGAAACACATGGATGTAAACTACAGCAGATTTGTATATTTATGGTCCATTTGTGGTTAATTTGTGTTTCTTTAGTCTCAAAATGTTTTGGGTGGATGCTTATTTTTTTATCCCATATGTTTTATAATAAGAGACTAAAATGTTTTATATTTAAACAGATAAAGCTTAGATGAATATATTTGGGCTAAAAAGAGTAGTGGGATTAAACTTAAACCTTTGAAACAAACATTTGCTCTCATGCAGTCAATCTAAAGGAGGCTTACATACATTTGTCTGTTTGAGGCATATTCACATATACATGAATATTATAATATTATTCAGCTGCATGTTTTTCATTCTCATCCCCTTTATTCTCCACTGAGAACACAACAGTTTAACAGCAGAAGTGTGAGGTGGACCAGCCCCCACTCACAACAGCTGCTGGTACAGATGTAAGGTGACAGTAATCAATACTGATTATTAAAGTGGGAACACCATCTCTAGTGTGCGATTAATCTTCATTCCCTCATGTTTACGAAACCTCTTCTGGCCCGTTCGCCGCGGAGGGGGCGCCCCCCCCCCATTATCTATCCCCAGAGACAGGAAAACAAAACACCGTCACCATTAAGCATATTCACTGTCATAGTGGAGGAAAGTAGGTACGGGTCATCAGTGGGATAGACTCCACATGTTCTGGTGGATCTTTAACACACTGGCTCAGTCTCGACGAAGAAGAAAGCAAGATCACCAGTGGTCACCTTCAGCCATTTTCCTCGCACGGAACCGCTTTCCTCCTGACCTACCCACGTACCTTCTGATGGGTTTGAACATGAGCTGATTATGTGAGAGATTCATCTTTGCTGTCTAACAACAAACTTCTTCTAATGTTGAGGAACGTACTTGTTCCTAAAAGTTAATTTCTGTGACCTTGCCGTATGGCAGCAACTGTGAACCAAACAATTCATCATCCTTGCTCCACTGCATCCACAATCAAATTCGGATTAACGTTTTAAACAAAAACATAAGAAAAATCAAATTAGAATCACTTAGGGTATAGATTGTTTGGTTTGGGGGCATTTTTGTTTGTTTGTTTTTTTCTGTTTCCAGGTCAATTAAAGAAAGAATCAATAATACAATAATGAAATAATAATGAAACTTTGGCATCACAAGGAGGAGAAAATCAAACCACCCAGGGTGGTGATGTGAATGGCTGACGAACATGCAGAAACAGGTCTGAACCTTGTATCTGCAGTCCGCAGGCGAGCGCCGCTCTGTGCACAGATGTGCGTTTGATATGCATCAGCGGCGCACCATTAACATTTTTGGACTGGGTTGAAGGCCTTCGGTGCCTCTCGTCTCCATTGCCTGTGACTGCAACAGATGGTCGCCCTGCTTCTCGCAAACTCCACCCCTCCCTCAGCACTGCCCCCCCACAGGTGTCAGGCTCCCACCCCCTCCTCCATCGTTAGATAATCTGCAGTCCTGCATCGCCTCCTCCCCCTCCTGATGCTTGTCACAAACAAACCTCAACTTTCCTCGGTTTAATCCACTTCCACTCTTCTTCTCCTCCTCTCTCATCCTCCCATCAATCAGCACCTGTGAGGATCCCACAGAGAGCAGAGGAGATAAGGCCTCTGCATGGCTCCCTCTCTTTTTCTGAGGACCTGGGAGGTGAAGGGAGGGGGTCAGGTAGAACAAAGGGAGGGAAGCGAGCAGAGACATTGGGAATTCTCGACAGCTGTTTCATTCAGAGCCAATCCACTCTCTCGGGTGCCATATCTAAAAAAGACAGGGGCGAGGAAAAGATAAAGAGTGGGTACACTTGCTGAAGGAAAAAAAGGGGGAATAGACGAAGATCTTAAGCAAAGTTCAGAGGATTAATTTGACACAAGGCAGAGAGGATGGTTGAAGGCGAGGAGGATGAAGAGGAGGAAGGGAAAAATGCTTTCTTTGTCAGAGTAATTGCTCTGAGCCAGTCTAGTGTGCAAACTGGTTGGAGATTATAGGATTTATTCCCATGTAGATTTTCAACGGAGTCGCTTTGCTGGAGCCATTCTGTTACCCCCAGCAGAACACGCGGCCTGGGATGTTCTGTATAAATACATAAATACATAAATACTGAGAAAAGCGGGAGCACTGCGTCTTTTATTACCCGGGACAGTGAGGCAAAGCAAGTACACATGGATCAAAATGCGTGCGTCAAACCAATCACATGCAGTGTCAACAGAAATGTACATGTTTTCTGGTGGATGCAGAATGACAGCTGTGAAGCGCTCAGTTATTGTTTTCAGCAAGAAAACAAGCTTTTTGTTGTTTTTGGAGAGGGAGGGGATACAATATAATATAATACTACGTGCTAAGGTAGGATGTTGAACACAGTTAGTTAGCGGGTTATATACAATATATATACATTAAAGTGACAGTCTGACCGTAATAAGAATAATAGATTCGCTGCCAGACACACAGTTGTATTGCACAATAAACAAGCATTATTGTACAGGGTCTGTAGAAGAATTAATGCGTTTGTTTTGTTTTGTCACAGAAATATATTCCTCCATACAGTTAAAAGTGGACGAAGCAGTAGCCACGGAGAAGAATGGAAACGTTAATTAAAGATGCTATCACACAAGTTAATATTCAAGAGAATAAATCAATTATTTGATGTTGAAAACAGAGAAACAGCTTGAATTTGGGAGATGAGATTATTATGAGATCAAAACCGTCCTACATATTTGCATTTATTCTGCTACTTTGTTTACTGGAATACTTCAAACAAAACATTACCATTTCAAAGCTGGTCAAGTATGTGCAATTCCTTGTCCACACATGAAAACAAGATGAATGCGTGTGTCTACTTTGTTTCTAGTTTATATTTGCTTTTTATGCCCACAAACTGTCAGAAGGATCTGTGCAGTGAACTTGTGCTGACTCTCACAGTTTGCATAAAATAGTGCATTGTGGGCCTCATGCAGGACAGATGCCTCAAAGACACTTTCTGAGGAATCAAAGGCTGCGTCTGCTGGAAAAGAAACTGCTGCCATTCCCAACGGCTTCCTTCAACACATGTCGCCAATCAAACAGCCCTCAAAACACCTTCTGTTTTCAATCCAAGCCTTTGACGAGCTGCTTGAAAAGAAAAGGGTCTTGAATGTGTGCGAGTGTGTCTGTGTGTTTGTGTGTGAAATATGACAGAGCCCTTTACCTCGCATGCTAGCCCACCAAGGCACGGCCCCCACTTGCTCGTAAGCTGCATGTCGTACAAGCAGGAACAAACAGCAGCAGCAGCTTTACGGGCCTAAATGACACCACAGAGAAACAACTTTCATAAGAGCAGTTCTCAAGCGTCACGAGAGTCGCCATGTAATGAAACCATTTTTCTGTGTAATGAAGTTGCATCATAACCTAAGCAGAGACTCAACAGGCTGTTTCATGTACTTTGCAGCAGGTTTAATTGCGACCTCAAATGCCGCTGAAGTGAAAATAAAATGTTCAAGTAAAACATCAAGCCTGAGATTTCACGAGGCGGTGACTCATGCTGCATGTGTAGACTCGTTGTCTTCATTGCTTCTCCTCGTTTGTGGGGAGGTGCTCTCCTCCCGTCGCCTTCGGGGCTGTCGCTGGTCCCAGGCAGCGTGTGACACTCCATGGGTGGCAGGATGGGAAGGGGCCTTTGGTTAAATTGGCACAGGAAGAGGGGAGCTGTCAGAGGGCCACTGCAGCCTGGACAGGCCCCATTTTGGCCTAAAGAGGGCCAATTTCACGGTGTGCACAGGGATCAATGATGCCGCATTAGATAAGCTGGTGGGCGAGTATGACCTTCCAGTTGATGATTAACATGCACAGACTCAGTGATCTTTTCACGTGGGTGGCCGAGACAAAAATGCAGATAAACGCTCAGATAGTTTTCCGTGTAATATAAATAAACAAGCGGCAGCCCAGTCTGAACTAAAAACAGGTCAAACAATAAGATTAAGACAGTTCTTAAAACTATATTAATACCAAGAATATCAAGTTCAGACACAGATTGTTCAGATAATTTTATTTAATTATTCTTTTTTTTCCCCTGTACTTTAT
>JBAMYA010000013.1:2170019-2196216 GCA_037176975.1 Arrhamphus sclerolepis
GGTCTAAGAGACTCCCCCCAGCAGCCTGGGACTATAGCAGCATAACTAGGAGGTGGTCTAAGAGACTCCCCCCAGCAGCCTGGGACTATAGCAGCATAACTAGGAGGTGGTCTAAGAGACTCCCCCCAGCAACCTGGGACTATAGCAGCATAACTAGGAGGTGGTCTAAGAGACTCCCCCTAGCAGCCTGGGACTATAGCAGCATAACTAGGAGGTGGTCTAAGAGACTCCCCCCAGTAGCCTGGGACTATAGCAGCATAACTAGGAGACTAAAGAGTTAAAGGCTTTATCGAAAACTAAGGTCTTAACTCTAGCCTTAAATGTAGAGAGGGAGTCTATCTCCTGGACCGAGGAGCCTGATAGCTGAAGGCTCTGCCACCCTTTCACTCTGTGGTTTTTAAATGAGGCTCAGTTGGTACTAGGGGGCTCAAAGTGTGCCAAGAAAATGTCCCCCACACTCTTACACCAGCAGTAGCCTGAACCGTTGATACGAGGCAGGAATGAGCCATGTTTTCATGTCGTTTATGACCATGCTATTTAAACGTTGGGACTCATCTGACCAGGCAACGTTTTTCCAATCTTCTGTTGTCCAGTTTTGGTGAGTCTGTGTAAATTTTAGCCTCAGTTTTCTGTTCTTAGCTGACAGGAGTGACAGTCGACGTAGACCAGCTGCTCCAGGGTTTGACATTTTCATCCTGTAGTTGCAGATGGTTGTGTGTGAAAATTCTGGTAGATGAGTAGAAGCAAAAAAGAAGATATATGAACACATTATTTGTTCATTTATATATATATGTATATATTTGGACACGGGCAGTATTTGATGGTGTTCAGGTTCCGTTGCGCTGCTTGAAGTCATTGTTCCTCCACTTTTACTGCCACATGTGTCTGTGCTTTACCACTATGAACTGACACAGTCACAGCTGCTCAGTTGCTTTGCTCCAGTAAAGATTTCATGGACATATCTGTCTTTGCTGAGACTTTCTTGATTCTTCAACACCCATTCACCATTCTAAAGACACGCAAGACTGAACATAAGAACACGCACCTGCTGAGACAATTCCTTTCAGAGGGGTTATTTCAGGATTGTTGGCTGCTGCAGTTTTCCAATGATTCATTCTCCTCATTATTTGTCAACATTTTAAGCCTTCGGACTAAATAACGTCCAGTTTGTCAGAGCTGAAGTTGCTTAGGTCAGTGTAATATGGCAACCACCATCCCTTCTCCATGTTTGTAGTAAATCCTCTGGGGGGAGAAAAAATCACAACCTAGAAATAGTTAATAAATTAATGTTTTGATGGTTGGTAAGAGAGTATTAACGTGGTGAAAATGCCCCTGTGATGAAAATAGGCCCTGTGATGAAAGGTGTGGGCAGGAAATTCTTTTTTATAAATTGTCTGTATGGGGTGAAGATGAGAGGTGAGGAAGACACAGAGGGAGTAATGACCAGGGAGCTGAGAGATGTCTGCGATAGCTATAGAATCAGAGAGGAAGGAGTGTATATGTGTGTATGTGTGTGTGCAGCGGCCTGAGCTCTGATCATTCATGATGGCACCTCAGAGGCCATTCTGTAAGGAAGAAAAATGAAAACTATTAAAGGCTCACTGGGCTATGTTGGCTTTGGTGTGTCAGCAATTATTAGCCAGGGACAGCAGTCCTTAGGTCCTCAGATACAGAAGAGAGTCTGTGGTAGAGGAGGGAAGGACACGGCACAATGCTGTAATATACTCTGCAGAACTTTCCTTAGTTTTTTTTTTTTTTTTTGCCAGGACTTTTGAGGGGTAATGTAGCAGGGAAATGGTCATAATTTAGCTTTTTTTGTGTGTGTGTGTTTCTCAGTTTTTGCAGTCATATCCAGAAGTTTTGAGAATGACACAAATATTAATTTTCACAAAGTTTGCTGCCTCAGTTGTCATGATGGTAATTTGCAGATTCTCCAGAATGTTATGAAGCTCGATCAGATGAAGGGCAATAAATTGCAAAAGTCTGTTTTTGCCATAAAAAATGAACTTTGTCTTTGTTATCTTTCCTCTACATTTCAGCACTGCTGCAAAAGGACGTCAGTGATTCTCTCTGTGAAACAGTTGAGCGTGTTGACGAGGCTGGAGATCACTCTGTCATGATGATTGAGTCCCACAACAGGCTGGAAGCTTTAAAGGAGGGCGATGCTTGAAAAATATGGATGAATGTAGAAACCTGCAAGGAAACACGTGCAGGGCAAAGATGTTGCTGCTAGTAGGACTGCACCTAAATTAACCATTCAGATCATAAAGAACCTCCAGGAGAGAGGTTCAGTTGCTTCAGGCCACTCAAGGAAGTCCAGCAGCATCAGGACCATCCCCTAAAGTTGAGGCAACTGCAGGATCATGCACCTCCAGCCTTCTCAGGAATGGCAGCAGGCAGGTGAGAGTTCATCTACAAACATAGTGAGGTGAAGACTTTTGGAGGATGGCCTGGTATCATGAAGGGCAGCAAATAAGCTTCTTCTCTCCAGGAAAAACATCAGGGACAGACTGATATTCTGCAGGATAAGGTACAGGGATTGGACTGCTGGGGACTGGGGATAAGTCATTTTCCTTTCTGATTGTTTGGGGCATCTGGAATAAACCTTGGTTAGAGAAGAAATGTGAGCCGTACCATCAATCCAGTGTCATATAGCAATAAAGCATCCTGAGACCATCCATGTGTGATGTCACTTCTCAGCGTCCAACAGAACCACCAACCATCCAACAGTTTGTTTAGCAACAATGGCTTTCCCAGCATGTTGGAGCACATTTAGCTGTAAAACAAACGTGATAGCTAAGTGCCTCAGGGAACACAACATCAACATTTTGGTCAGTCCTCAAGAGGTGGATCCCCCCCAGTGGTTGGCTTGGGTTCGACTCCCAGCCTGTGGTCCTTTACGGTGTGTCTTCTTCCCAGTCTCTGTTATCCAGAAAGGTTTAAAAAGAAAACAGAAAGCAAAGCCCCCCACTTGAAATCACTCTGGAGCAGTTGTTCTCCAGGACGAATGCAGTAGCTAGCTTGGTTGCAAGGCTGCAAAGCTACGCTCATCTGTTATCTTGTTGGGGAGGGGTTTCCTCTCTTTCTCCATGGATACTGGTGAGATTCGACATCGATACAGCAACAGATCCAGTGGTGTTTCTTTGTCTTTCCCTGAGTCAGCAGGAACCCCTGCTGGTTTCTATCGCTCAGATATATTTCACACTAAAATGCAAAACCTGTTGAAGGTTTGAGTCATTGTTGGGCTGTCTTCGTCTCAAAGTCACACACTCTGGCGTTGAATGGTCCATGCAGGTCCCTCTTGATGTTACACGTGGCTGTGGTCCAAGACTGGGTAAAATTTAAACTGGGATCCTGCAAGACCTGACAGAAATCTTGTAGAAATGGAGAGTTTGTTTGTTTTTTTCTTTTAAAAAAAGTTATATGACATCTGGTTCTTAGGTAATTTTACCACAATAATGGTGTCAACAGATTAAGTCAAGGGGAAGATCAGAGCAGGGCTTTACAGTACAAAAGCAAAGAAAAACTAGCAATAAACAATGTGACCCTCAGAATTAGTTGGCGTTCTGCATTAATTTGCCATAAAATGAGATCTGATTTTCATCAGGTCACAGTAATGGACACAATGGGCCTCATTTACAAACTGTGCATGCAAACTTTTTTGACGCACAAATCCAGGATTTATCAATATTTTCTTACTTGAATTTGTTCTTACTCTGCAAACAAATGTAGAACTTCCTCAGACCACATGTACGCACAAATGAGGAAGCCAAACTGACTTAGAAAGAGATTTAATCAACATTTTATTAAATCCTTAAAATGATTTTTAAGGAAAATGATGAATGCTAATCAGCTGTTTCTGACTGTTAAGACGTGTTACTGCACCTTTGCGATTCTCTGGAGCATCTAAATCACATGACACACCGTTCTCATCCGATACCTCATCAAGTCCTGTCCACCCTTGGTTTCCATGGCTACAGGTGTATTTCACAGAGAAACAGCCGACCAGGCTGGGATTTCACAACCGTCTCTGAGCCAAATCATCCCGCAGGTATTAAATGGCATCCTAAGGCTGCTGCCATTAAATTTCCATGCGATGAACATAGTCAAACCGATGTGAAGAGAGGTCCAGCTATACATGGCATAGCTGGAATGCCAAATACGCAATAGTTTTGTACCCATGTACGCATCAACGCTCCATCAATTGACTCAATGCAGTACATGAACAGAAAATATGATCACTCCATCAACGTGCAGATGATCTGTAATGCTGCCTGCTGTATCCTGAACGCCTGCTGGCCAGGAAGCACCCACCACTCGTTTACTTTGCAGAACAGTACGGTGGGAATGTGTTTTTTGTTTTTTTTTGTCTTGGAATCAACTTTTTTTTCACCTGGGCCACAGTTCACTTCTCCAGGGATCCTTCATTGTCAGTTCCGGTTATTGCAATAATGCAGTCTGAGCATTTTAATTTTTTTTTTCATCATCATCAACCGAGGAGACACTCTGGAAAAGAATTTATTTTCTGTTTTCCACCTCGGACAAAACTGTTTCAGTTTCTGTGTTTGTAAAGTTCTTTTGTTGTCCTTGGTGCCATCACTTCTACCAAACTGTGAGTTGTACGTCTCCTCGTGGGACCACTTCATTCATTCAAGAATCAACTCTGTTGCGCACGCACTTATTTTGTGCGGGAAATAGGAACATTTCTATGCACTTATTTGTGAATGAGGCCTAATGTGTTTAAGCTGATAATACAAAAACAATTTGTGTCTTTACTGAATGCAGCCATAAAACCTTTACGCTGCTGGAGAAGCTTTCAGTAAGCTCCGCCAGGTTCCCACTGAACAATTTCAGACTAAAGATGGTCAATGGTGGTAAAAATGTTCCATCGTAGCTCAAAAACGGTGGTGGTAGGTCTGACAGTGAGACACGAGCAAAGATGAAAGATGGAACCTTCTTGCTACTACAGACCGACTGCATCGTGACCTGAATTAATCTTCTAAGACTGTACAAATCTTAAAGTGTAAACTTGGCATAAAACAATGGTCATAATGTTTCATTTGGCAACAGCACATGTGCAAACGTACATACGTGCAGGATTTGACTGGACAGTGTTGGAGGGACTCAAAACGATAGCCGAGGATTCTTGGTGACACTCCTGCCTCATCAGTCCTAAACTCTCTAACTTTGGTGATGATTTCAAAGGAACAGGCACCGTTTCTACATTAGAAGTACTACAAGTAAATATGAGCTCCTTAACATCTTGAAATATACTGAGCGTCTTTTTGACCAACGCTGCAGATGTATAACTAGTTCACCTGGTTACTCAGATGCCTCCACAGACCTCACACATACATGTGACTCAGATGATCAATCATTGTCCTTCAATAGATGGAAATGAACTAGAACTGGTTTCAGGATGACCCCCAGTAGATACAAATCTGGTCTCACATCTGGCCAGTTTTCTGTTGCAAACATGTTTAACATATCAAATGGAGGACGTGAGAAGTTAAGAGCTAAACAGCCGTGTGCTTACTGCTCTACCACATCTGTTGAGTATTTAACAGTTTGTCACACATTCTTTGTCGAATGTTCATTTTCTGAGCTTTGAAAATGTTTTGATGACCTAGCGTCACATCAAAGCAGAACAGAAGGTGTTTAACTATAATGGACTACAAATGTGGCATTCAGTAACCATGGAAGAGAAAGAAATGATTGAGACGTTTGCCTCATGGAGCAGTGAGAAGACTGAGTTTGAAATTATGCGCTGTAATAGTACACAGCAGGAGGTCAGGAAGTGGGCACCTAGTGCTGGGTCAGATGTAGCGTTGGTCTCAGACACCAGTCAAGTGATAAACCATTCTGAAGCAGAAGAGTCCAAGGATGAAGATCACAAAACATCCACCATCCGTCCGACTTTCCTTATTGGACGTCAGTGCTGGTTTGTATAATGTGTCCATATTTATCTCACTGTCTGCTGCCACCAGTACATCACGTCACCAAGACTACGGGACATCTGAAAGGGGAGAGCAGTACCAAAAGGACCTGTTTCTGTTGTTTAGACACGAAACGCTGCATTTGACATAGATATTACAGGAGAAGTTCATAAAAATAATGATAATTAGCTGATTCTAGAGTGTGTTAGAATTATGCAACACAATCTCAAAGTTATTGTTTCATTCATTTAACATCAATGAAGCTCTTATTTGATTGACATCAACCTGTGAATGTGACCAAGATTAGAGATAATCCACCTATAATGTCATATATTTACATGTAAATGTCCAATTTAAATGTCCAATAAATCATACTTTCATAAATTCAAGAACAAAGCTCCACTTTTATCAGTAATAAGCTGAAGAAGTCACCTCTTCAGTTTCTCACACAGAGGATTTTTTTATTCATTCTTCTTCAGTTCATTGAATTTTGTAGATATTCAAACAAAAACTCCTCTCTCTCAAAAGCTCATTTGTCCAGAGGACACTCAAGTGCTGTTGTTTGTTCAGATGTGCTTCCGTGCTACTAGAGCTTCCAAACAAACTGCAGGTATTTGGTTTACTTCTAATTGTACTGCAATGCTCGGTGACCTGCACTAACTAACACTAGCTTCTCTAAGGCCAGCACTTATGTCTTTCCCTCTCTGCATTGTGTTAACACACACCTGAAGACTCCAGACCAGTAAACTGACACAATGGAGGAGTGATGTTTATCAGCTTGTGTTTCCTTAAATCCTAATTACATTTACAGAACTATTTCAGTGCAGTCGACGATGTATTTCAGAGTTAAAGTTAAGTCTGACGGGTGCTGGAGGACTGAATGTGGTCTGATCACGGAGCCTGCTGGTCCATATGAACTTTTACTGTACGATCAAACGGCAACCTGCTGCTGAATTTAGGTGCCCTTGTATTCGCAGCCCCCACTGAAAGACGGGTCCTCCACGGACTCACCGGCATTACTCATTCCAGCGTCTGAGGACACGGGGGACCACCTGTGACACTTACAAACGACTTGCTTTTACAGCTGGCCTCAGGCGGAGCTGCAGCGGGCCTAACCAGATGGCCTGTGATCGACTCTCGCATGAAGCCGTACACATCTAGTGTGTCCGCGGCCCAGAGGGACCTGGTTGCTTTTGCACACATTAGAAGGTGAAGGAAGTGAATTATTACAGGAGTGAAACTTCATGGAAGATACTTTTTTCTAAGAGTCAGACAGGGTTTTATAGTCGGTTTGCCTTTTTTTTTTTTCATTCATAATGTACAAAAAGTGAAATGTCTTCAGAAAACGTGATACATATATTTGCAAACTATTATAAAAGCAGACATGTTGGCATACATGTACACTATTATGGGATGCAGAAATTAGATGAAAGAAGCACATTTGCTAGTTTGCTCGTACTTTTATTAACTGTCTGTCAACATCACAATGTTGAATTGAAGAACTTCTAACTCTTCAGAAGATGAAATTAGATGATACTTAGCAAGTTCAAACTATGTGACGCAGCCTGAGCGACTTTCAATTGTGTTTTTCTTCCGCAGTTGTTTCGATTCACTGGCGCATGATGTGCATCATGCTACACGACATTTTACGCCGACAATGTCAAGACACATTTGTTTCCAGAATACCGTTTCTAAGAACGCAGGTTTGTGGGATTTTTCTTCCATGTTTGGACCAGAATGTAGATACATAAATAGAACTTCATTCATAGACAAAAAAAGCCGCTGAGGTCAAATTGGAGGCCCAAATTTACATAAATGCTACAAAATGTCAGAATATGAGCGCCTCCTGTTGTGCTCAGTGTGAACACATGTTCTTGGTAGGCTAAAACCTCTTCTGTCTAAAAAGCATGAACCTGGGAGCATAACTGAGAAAACTTCACATGAACAACCTGAAGACTTCTGGAATAACGCACTAAAGTGGAGTCATTTGATGCCTCAGCAGAAACACCTCAGAAACACCTCAGTGTTATGGCAGCTCCGTCAACCATGAACTCTGTATTCAAGAGAATTCTGGAGCCAAGGGAGAGACTATCTGTACAACAGCTATAGCTGGGTCAAACATGAAGTCATCCATGAGGAAACAGCTATGAAACAATCTGAATGGCTGAAAGATGAAAGGATCAAGGTTTTGGAATCATCTAGGCAAAGTCCAGACCTCCATCCTACTGAAATGCTGTGATGGGACCTCAAAAGAGCTGTGCATGAGTGAATGTCCAAAAACCTCAAAGAATTAAAGAAATGTTTTAAAGGAGAATGGACTGACTGATTAAGCCATACAGGAACTAATCAGTGAGATAGAAATATGTGGAAATATGTTACTTACTTTTGAACATGACTGTATTTTTTTACCTGCACCCAATGGTTGTAAAATAAAAACCCTGGTTCAGAGGGCTCCCTCACATGTCCCAGATAAATCCTCCCATTCTTCTCAAAAGAGAAAATGAAACTGGATGGAAAACAAAGAGAGGATATCCACGACTGGCAAGATTCATGACAGTAATCCATGCTGGAGTGGGGAGGTGATGCAATAGGTGACCAAATGTAAACGCTGCGGTTATTGGGGTGGTGTTAATCCCCCAGACAGAGCAGCGGAGCATGCATCAATCACAGCCATGTGTATCCAGAGGTGAGCCAACAAGCATTAACCTTGAACCAGAAGTCATCGTCTGGCTGCTCCCCTGCAATGACCACAAGACACACCAAAGACGATGTCCACATGCAGAAACACAAGCTGGGCCTCTGAGCTCGTACGTTCACAAAAGAGAGAATCTGCTGCACTGAGAGAGAACAAGCATCATTAAGACGTTAGCGTAACATCTGTAATATCCATCCTGCTGATGCTGCTTAACTAATTATTTCTGGATCTCTGAAATGATGCTTTGACCATTTTCACACTTTCTTTTTGTAACTATCCCTTCACAATCAGCAGGTTAATGGCTGCTGCTAATCATAAAGCCATACTGGCTAAATTCACTCACAGCAGTATTAGTTAGGATCAACTGCAGTAATTTAAATACCTTCAGAAATCTATTTTAGCAAACTAACTCTCTAAAATCACATTTGTAGTGTTGTCATGTCCAGTTTTTCCCCACACATCCTCTGTTGTGGTCAGGTCAGTACCAGCAGACCTGGGGCCTCACGTACAAAAGGTTTGTACGCACAAGAACGTGGCGTACACTCGTTTCCACGGCAAATAGACTCGTTTCCACGGCAAATAGACTCGTTTCTTGTTCGTGACTTGCTGTGTTTTGCTGGTTAAACTACAGCTTCAGATCTTTCTAACGAGCCCCTGATTGTCTCTGTGTCCTCATGTTAGTGATCTCGTGCATAAAGTGTGAAATCAGCGTTGCCTTTTCTCCGGTGAACTTCTTCACTAATTTGCAACAATAGTATGTAAATGGTAAATGTCTTACACTTATTCAGAGCTCTTCAGCCGCTCTGCTGCAGCTCCAAAGCGGGAAAAAACAGCACCAGCCTTCCTCCACTCTGAATGGAGGAACTAGAGCTTGAGCCACCGAGCTTCAGGCTCATGATCAAACACTGGACCAACTGGACTACCTCGTTGTCTTCTTTTTTATGTGTCTCTCATGTCACAACACTGACAGCCTCACACACTCTCTTCTTGCGTTTCTTGCTTAGGACACCGGGCCAAAGAGCACATTTTTGCTCACCTCCACATCAGACAGTCGCACCTCCTGTTTGCCTTCGGTAAACTTCTTACTCATCCGACTCGTTATTTTCTTCGTTTTGGGAATCTCAGGGGGCGTGGCTAATTTACATATGATTTGTATATTTCTATGGGGTTGTGGACAGGGAGGGGTCGGTACCCAAACGTGCGCTCAATTCCACTTTGATTGGAATGTTCAAAGAAATGTTCTTAGATTCCTGCGTGCCAACAGTTTTGAACATCTGGGTTTTTTGTGCGTGGGAGGGCATTTTGGATTTGGCGTATGTTTCAGTCGGAAATCCTCTTTGTTCACGAGGCCCCCGGTGTCTCATGTACAACCGTTGCTACGTACAAAACGGGGCTTGAACCTTGCGTACGCTGATTTCCATGCAAAGGTTGTGATCCACAAAAAACAGACCTGACGTGAGAATGTGCGGTCCGTCACGTAAGCTCTGACCCGTACGTACGCCGATTTTGAAGACGGGAAACTGGCGACGCAGATGGTGAGGTGGGGAATTGAAGCTACGCTGCATCATGACTCCTGTCAGACGTTTAATCTTATTCCATATCAAACTGTAATCATAGGTCAACTTTAACATCAGCAGTAAAAACCAGTGTTAATTACGCTAGCACATTTCATCAAAGTTTTCTCACCATCACGCTCCTCTCCTGATGCCACCAGGGTGACGTGAACCACAGATTAGCACATAGATTGTAACGAGGTGTGAGGTAATCAGACTGATTGATGTAAATATTTAAATTCTGTGATGATACTTGTGCGTAATGCTGCGATGGATGCACTGGTACTGCTGGAAGACCTGGAAAATGGTAGAAATAGGAGGGAACACATTTTTCTGGATTTAGACTCCGTAGAGCTTTACTCTTGGAGAGACCGACCCCCCAGAACCACACCATCCCTGTTCAAATACAGGTGTTCACCAGTTCCTGGTGAATTAACAGACAGGAATGTGTTTAACATAATCAACAATTAGTTGATTCTCTGTCTGAAGCCACTTTCAGGAACAACATAAATCTGTGACATCATCCATAGGTCTGTGACATCATCCGTAGGTCTGTGACATCATCCGTAGGTCTGTGACATCATCCGTAGGTCTGGGATATCACAGCAGCGCTGAGAGCAGTAATGCTGCATCCTGGATGGTTGTTAATGTGACCAGTTCATATATCAGATCTCCTACACTGGGAGAACAGGACACCATTAAAGGCAGTTTGTAGCAACGTCCACTTAGATCCTACAATGAGCCTCAGAAGGAATTTCACCACGGAGCACGAGGATGTCATGTGATGTTTGAGACAGCAAGAAGGTTCACTCTTTAACAAGTTCTTTTACTCCACACAAATTACTCAATACTGTTCTAATTTATTTCAATTCATCAGTTGTTTCTGATTTTCCAGAACATTCCTCAGCATCCGTCCTCCTCCAGATGCTGCATGCGTTTGGGGCGTGGTTGTCTGGTCTCCATGGTTACTATCTTTGGCCAATAACACTGATCATCTGGCTCATTTGGAGCTTTGCATCGACCATTTATGGTAGAAAGTGGGCGTGTAGAGGGCAGGACAGGAGGCGGAGCCTTGTAGCAAACGTTGAGGTGCAGCTGTGATCTACGAAGCGAAACTGCTGCTGATGTGCGAACGTGTGGTTTTATAAGTCAGGATTATCATTATTATTATTATCATTATTATTTTGGCTTTTGGCTGTACGTACACTTTTAGTATAGATCCTAGTGATGTTTATAAATGACTGTGAGTCAGAAGGAAAAAAGTTGTATAATAACTGGGAATACTGAGAAAAGAGAAAAAGAAACTGATCTAACATCTTTGTTTTCATGTGATGTGAATGAAAACAGAAAGCTTGATTTATCTGTCCATCTAAAACATGTCGTGTAAAAGCTGCGACTGGCTGCTCCTGTTTCCTCCTTCAAACTCCACCTAAGTGGTAAATGAACACTAATGGCTGCCTTGCAGCAGCTCCTTATTTAGCAACAGAGTACCCGAAACGCAGCAGCTGATGTGACTGCAGTCATATAAAGGTGTTGGTGTTGTGGTGGTGCGATCAACATGATGTACATCAGTCAACCAGTGATGTGCAGACCTTTGTTCCACTGAGCAAAGCTGACCACACAATCCACATCCAGTTTACTTGCTCTGACTCGTTTCTCTTTACTGGTTAGAGGTTTCATAAGTTCCAGCTATCCTCGTCTGCGGCCACTAATGCCAGGACACGCCTGAATTGTTCATGTCGCAATCATTTCACCACACACTCTCAAGCATGTGATGACTTTATCTGACTTTACTGATCCTCTTTATGTCCTACATACGCGTTCAGCTACAAGTACATGTCCCAAATAGCTGCTGCTTAAAAGTTCCTCTTCCATTTAATATCAATTAATGTTAGTTACTATAGTTACTGTATGAAACATTTTACTTCGTCTGGTAAGTATGATTGCATGTACAGAGCTTGGGGTTGGATATATCTTTATGAAATGTTTAATAACACATAAATGCAATGTAGAAACCTCCTGGCTCTTAAGTACCTGCTGTCTTATAACGAGTGTCTTATGTATGTTTTTGTGTTTCTGAGCTACGATGTAGCATTCTTCCCACCACTGACCATCTTCAGTCTGAGACAGCCCACATGGTACCGTGTGATCAGCGACATGTTGCTAATGGCTTTCGTTCTTCCACAACGATACCTGACATTTGGACCTCTGGCTCTGTTGTTGCCTTTGACAGCTTCTTTGCAACATGGCGCCGCCTGGTTCGAGGAAAAGAGGACTTCAAAGGCTCTCTGTCCAAATCTATGGGTTACGTGACCGGATGGTACAGTCAGTGGTCGTATCCATGGTGATGCATTCATTGATGTGAGAGCAGTTATGAAGCAAATATTTAAAGTTATATATAGCAATAAAATAATACAATTTAATTCATAGAAGGATAGTTTGTTCAGGCTTTGTGACCCGGCGCCGACATGTCACGCCGTTGGTCACAGTCTCTCTTTAGCGTGGTGTCTGTCATGCAGATGAATTAGATCCACGCTGTCTTGAAATGCTTCAGTAACATGCACACAGAACTAGCCTGACTAATTCATCTTGTTTTCATCTGACTGTGTAAATCTGTCCTTTTGGGAACTGCTTTCGTGCTAACTAATCATTTAAATTAGGTGAAGTGCAGCTTTTCTTTGCTGTTTCCTGAAGCAGACCCCTCGATGCAGACCCTTGCATCAAAGCAAGATGGCTTTTAAGCAATTTAGTGGAAACAAAAACAGTTTCTTTCATGACTGCTGAATTCACTTTCCCCCGTTATTAGCATCCCGTCTCTGTGTGATTAAAATCCAAGAATTCCAGATTTACTGATGAGAGCTTTGTGGTCCATGAGATGTAAAATGAAATGCAGAAGGTGCTGCTTCAGCTCTTCATCTGAGCACGTGTGCCTAAGCTTGGCTCTATATTTGTGCATGTAGGGACAAATGTGCATGCATTTATGTCTTTACATGTGCAACACAAACACAACATCTTGTTCCTCTGTGCGTACATGTATGTGTTCAGGGTGAGCGTGAGGGTAATTGGTGGAGGGGCAGATGTAGGGACAGACTGCAGAGAGAGCCCCACCACATGCTCCGTATCTGGGCACGCCGCCGTGCATTTACACCCCGGCTTGGCTTCCAGAGCAGCCAGCAGCGCTCATGAAAGAGCCGCTTGTTTAAAAAAAAAAAAAAAAACAGTATGCCTGTTGCACAAAGCAGCAGTCCAGAATGACCTTTTCTGTTTTAAAGAGAAGGAGAGCGTGGATTTGAGGGAAATCTCAGGCAGCAGAGGGAGAGGAGAGCAGAGGAGATGGCATACTTCCACAGGAATGTAACTGTGATTGATGTGTCAGAAGATCTAGCTCTCTTATCAGCAGTACTCCTGCGCCAGAGTATGTCACGGAGTAGATTAGTTACATTTTCAGAGGGAGGGGATGGGAAAATACATCACGGCAAGGAGTGGGATAAATTTAGACTGACAGAAAATAACAAACAAAGCCAGGAAGTTGGCTCACAGAGAAATTTGTGGCTGCTGTGTTTCTTTAAAACAGCTGGGAAGAATCAGACTTTATGAGAAGGAGAAAAATTACACACACACACACACACAAACATGCAAAATGATTAAAAAGAAAAAAAGCCCAAATCCATCCAATGGCCAGTGGAGCACTCATGTCTTCAGTGCTCATATAAACTGTCTAAAAATCTGGAAAAATGTTTTCTTTATAGTGTGAAACAATATTGTTTTGGCTGAAGAACGCAAAGAGAGGAACTACTGGCAGTTCACCGAGGCCAGTTGAAGAACCTTATCTAGACATTCATGTGTGTTCCTGTGTGCATTTCTGTGTTTGAGTGGGTTTCTTTCAGGCTAATCAGCAGTTTCTCCCTCTGACTAAAACACTTGCCCCCCCCCAGCTTGTCTTGCCCCTGTTTTCCTGTCATCGTTAATCCTGCTCCAACAACAAGCCTTCATTAGTGCTCCTGCAGTCCTCACATCCCAGACAGGGAGTTAAGCCTAGCCATCATCGGATAACCAGCCACCATGGCTTCTTCTGGAAGCTCTTAGACATGGAGGGAATGTCCCCTTTTCACTTGAATGGCTGACTGCTCAGGCTTCCTGTCTTGGAAGAGAGGGACAGGATGAAGAAGAAAGTTGGGGTTGGAAGGAATTTGTGGTTATTAATGTGAGTATGTAAGACTTTCAGCTCTGCAATGACACACAAGCGCCCGGGTCAAGCTTCAGGCCTGAGCTCATGCGACTCTGCTCAGAGATGCTATGAGATTATGAGAGGAATGCATATCAAAGGAAATCCTTGCCGGCGAGATGAACTTTCCCAAGAGATGCAGCTCGCTGAGGGGAGGCCTCAAGGCAACTGTCACATCACATGAGATGCCAGCAGATAACACCTTTGAGGAAAAGGCATAGATCACTCAGGCTTATACAGACCGCATTGATTATGTGTCCATGTGGACCGCAAATCCATAGCCAAAGACAGGAACATGTTTTTATCGACCCAACTGTGACTGGTCAGCAGAGGGAGATGGGTTACCTATAGAAATAAATGACTGCTCTTTCTGAAGGGAGAGAAAAAAAATACAGCTTCATCAAGTGGTAAAAACAACCCTAATCCTGGTGTTTTACTAAACTCTGTTTCTTTCTAAAGATAAAAAAGAAAAAAGTTGGTGGGTATTTAATGCCACCTCCCTCTCATCCAGGTTTTGCAGTGATAATACTGAGGATTTACTGAGAGTTTGTATCTTAAAGAAACTGGAAAAGAAATGTCACTGTCATAAAAGCTTTGATATAAATGGACTGAGGGTTCCTGGACTTCTGCACTCTTTATGCAAACTTTACACATATTAAGAGTGCTTTGTTTAAACTGGCAGGCAGTCTAGCTAGAATACATTTTATGTACATTTTTTAACATTTTACGGTACACTTTCACATATGCATCTGAGTCCATACACTTTGAATGGAGAGACGTCATCCATTACAGAAGTGAATTGTGGGTTGTATGTGTTGCCACAGGTCTAATGCTTTGATCAAAAATTAATAAATTTTGAACTTTCCACGCTGCATGTGCCAGCCAATCAGGTTGCAGCTAGAGCCTTGCCAATGAACTAGTACGTGGAGGCGGTTCCATAGCGGTTTGTATCCATCTGTGATCGAACCTCACGTTACCTCATGTTACAGAAATATGCAGGAAAAATTAGTTTATAATTATACCGTGTTTTTACTTCTGGTCATGAGGACAGAATCATCCCGTAGCATCAGACGTTGCTGCAACGCGTATGTGAGAATACACTATTTGAAACACTATACATCCTAAAATCATTTGACTCTTTCATGCTTTGTTTTGTTCATAATTGGATTGTATTTTCATTGGTTTACTTATTGATTTGTGTGTGTGCTCAAATGATGTGTATTATAACGTCAGTCAGGCCGTTAATGCTGCTAAAAAGTGTTTTTATGGAAACTGTCTTTTAGCTTGACATAATAGAAACTTAGTTGGTTCCCTTACTTGCAGAAAGAATGAAGTTATTTTGTTATTAAGCTTCAGTTAGACTGTATGGAGTTAGCCAGAAGTGCTAATGCTGATGCTCCACTGTCAGTGAAGCCTAAAGATGTCAGGAATGGGAAACTATTTGCTTTAACAGACATGCAAACAATGAAAAAAAGCATTGACTTAGTGATGCTGAGTATCATTTACTGCATATACTTGGAAGGAATCACATTAAATGATTCCATGAATGCATGACATACACTGAAAGGAGCTCTGTGGAGACAAACGTTAAGGGCATCCAAGATATGCATGAAAGGAAGCGTAGAGAAAAAACTGACAGAGAGAAAAAAAAAAAACAGAAAGAAAAAACAGATGGAATCGAAAAAAGTCAAATGAAGGGGCTGAGAAAGGGCAAGAAGAACATTATAAGCCACAGGGAGGTTAGGGGAGGGGCTAGGGGAGGGACTGGACAGACACAGACAGGTGGACAGGTGGAGGGAAGATGTCTCACCGAGGAAGGGAGTTGTACTGCCGTTGAGCTGGCTGAAAACCGTCTCTGTCCTCCTGCTGCTGTTTCTGGGCCTGAGTCTCAACTGTGGCCGAGTGCCGTCCGCCCTGCGTCTCCGTTCCATTACTCATCTGTCACAGCCACCAAACCAAGACAGAAAGTAGATTAATGCACATTTACTGACAAAAAGGAAATAAAACCAAACACCAGCCGTTACAAGCATGCTTGTGTGCATGCTCATGCACAGATGCTTCAGATATATCTCCCAGAGTGCAACAGGTAGTCTGACAGTGTGAAGCCTCGTGGGTGCAGCGCTGGCCATGGGAGTAGCTAGTTGGTGAGTTAGTTAGCTAGTTGGTGGGTGTGATTCCACCATGACCGTGACACCACCAGAGGAGGGAAGTCCCCTGATAACGCTCACGACTCAGTGCGCACGAATTCCTCTATGAATAAGAAATCTACACTGGGGATCAAAATTAAAGAACAAGTCATAAACACTTGATTTTTTCAGAAATAATGTAATCATACTGCTCAGCATTTGAAGGAAAGTTTGCTGTGGCTATACCAATGCTACTAGAACACAATTTAAAATAAAATAACCAAAGCACTTCAACAAAAAAACCTCCTGCTGCAGAAAACTCTCCCCACAGCATGACACGTCCTCCACCACATTTCACTGACTTCTTTACACACTTCGGGTTCAGTCTTTCAACCAACAGGATGTTTCCCATCAGACCCAAATAAATGAAACATGCTTTCATCACTAAAGAGAACTGGACCAGTTCTCCTCCGTCCACACAACATGCTCCTCAGGACACGTTAATGCAGTCTTGTGATCCATATTGCTAATGATGGTTTGGTTACTGCAGAGTGGACTTTCAGTCCAAATGCTCTTAAACATCGAGACACAGTATGACGAGGAAGAACCTGAGCCTGATCAGCGCTGAGCCGGTGAGAAATCCCAGCTGCACTGTTTTTCTGTTGAGGTAATGCGAAGACTCCTGTCCCCTCTGGCATTAGTCTTTCATGGACGACCAGCCTTGTTGGCAGACTTGAATGAGTTTGTGATGTTGTAAAGATGCAGTACTGTAGAAATCACTGATATGGAACCACCAGCTTCTCTAACGTTGGCTGACGGGGTCATCTCTTCGGCCTTCATCTGGGCGACCTGCTGCCGGAGGGCCACAGTGGGAGCTTTCTGACAATGGTTTCTAATCTTGATCGGTATTCTTCTTTGAAATATCTCATTTAAGTTATTTTTATAATGTTCCTCAGAACACATCTAACTCATAAAATATGTTCAATGTATTGCTCTTTATTCCTCTTTCAATAATTTCAAATATGACGTTGTGGTGACCTTGACATTTAGGAAATTGTAGGTTGTTCTCTAATTTTGATTTCCAGTATATATTACATCAGCTACAGCTTTTAAAAATGGAAGAAAAAAAATCAGTCTGGAGATGCTTTTATTCATCCTGGGGTCAGTTCAGTCCAGTTTTATTCTGATAGCGTCTATTTACAGCAAAGTCGTCTCCAGTTCTTCTCAGAAACCCAGATCATGACCCCCGAGCACATGGCAAAGCCTTACAGTGGCAAGAGAGAACTCCCTCTGGGGAAGAAACCTGGACTAGGACCTGGATCAGTTCTAGGGGGACCATCCTGCTGATAGCCAGCTGGCTAAAGGAAGACATGAGGAGGGAGACAGGACAGAGAGGATGAAGGACAGAGACAGGAGAGAGGGACTAAAATATCCAAATATCTGGTATAAAATCTATAAATATGTGGTGGTCGGAGGGTCGGACTGCAGGTCGCCACACCAGCGGGCATCTGTGAGCTATGTCCACTTCTTCCTGTTCAGGGTCATGGGGGTCTGCTGGAGCCAATCAGATCTCTTTTCAGCAAAATAAATGAAGCCTGAACAGGTCAGCAGTCCACTCCAGTCTACTTTTAACTTAAATACCAACTAATTTCAACCTACATATGGACATTTTTCATGCAGGACAACATCTTTGACATCACTCTCTCATGCTGCAATGATCCTCGAGTAGTGAGCATGTATTTAAGAGTTAGTCACCCATAAAATACCGTTCACAGCAGTTTAACCAAAGCAATGCAATAAGAAACATCAAGTCGCACATCCAGAGCTTCTGCTGCTGTAGAAATGAGCAGTGGACCAGTTCAAAGTGTAAAAATATCCAAGAGTTACTGTGGTTACAGAAGTTAGAATGAGAAGCTTTAGTGTGAGAAAAAAAAAGGACATCCAGAGAAAATCATTTAAAGCACTTCAAAGTCCCCGACAGGATGGCGTGCAAGTCTGTGTGATGAAGAATTAGCTGCACCTGAAAACTTATTTGAACAAGCAAGGAGAGTGTGGGATTTATGTCCAGCTTTAATCAAAGTGTTTCACGTTTAGGGAGGGAAGGAGATCGAAGAATGGGGATGTTATACTTGGACTAACGGAGCATTCCCAGGATGACTGATCTGATAAAGGAAGAAAAAAAAGCTGTTTAGCAGCTGTGGAGAGAGAGAGAGATCTCATTATTTAGATTTAAAGAGTATATGTGTGTTTGTGTGTGTCTGTACAGTTTCTTCAGATGTTTCTGATCTTTCTGAGAACTGTATGTGAGTTAGATTGGAAATAATTCTGGTGCTTCAGAATAGCAGAAATAAACTTACAACACGTCTGGAGGTGAGAATTACCAGACTGCTTCACCCCAGCATTGATCCAACTCTGCCCTGCTTACTTGTACCTGTAATGGGTATGTGTGTTTGTTGTCTGATGGTGCGCTAGGTTGACATGGAGATGTCATCTCCCTCAACACCAGCACGCCGCTAATGAGCCGGCTGATGAAAGAACAGGACAAGCCAATTAAAGAGAAGAGAAGCGAGCTGAGAAGGTGCTGAAAGCACGAGTGTCAGTTCTCATCAGGCTCGGAGGCTAGCGTGGCTGGCAGGCGCTTGCGGACGGTTTGTGTGCATAAAATTCTGCTTAAGTAAATATCAGCCAGTGTCTTAACACACTGAAAGATTCAGTGTTTCATAGCTTGGAGAGATTTGTTTTCCAGCAAGGCAACAGTGAATTTTAAAGTGGATTGATAGGACAAAGGTGTGTGGGTGGAATGAAAGGCTTCTCCCTGAAAACATCTTGTGTTCCTCAAATGGCTGCTTTCCTCCTCACTTTCACAGCTGCAATAACAACGCAATTAGTTTTCACACAGCGTCAATGGCGAGTCTTTTCTCAAGCCCTAAAAAAACACAACAGTTCTCCTCGTGGGAGAAATGAATTGGACTTATATGTCTCAGGCTGTAACAACATGTTCCACTGACCCAGAGACGCAGCACCAAGCAGATACTAGACGGGGTCTTTAACTGGAGTCTGATGCAGTGGCGAGAAATAATTAGTCATGCACTTTGAAAGTTCGTGATGTGACTGTAAACGGAGCGAAGAGGAACCTGGATGGGCCTGATGCTTCAGTTTCAGACTGACAGGTTGAGGTGCATGACGCCATGCTGGAGAGAAATGCATGAGAAATAGCCAGGAGAGAAATCAGTCAGAGTAATGACATTATCCAGGGAAGGAGAATCAAATTATTCCGTGTTAGGCTTGGAATACAATGCCATGTGAAATATGACATTTGTTGAAATCAAATCAAAGAGACGTCAGTGTTTGTTTTTATCCTATAAACTGAAGAATGATGTCAATGCAGCGTGCTTTTATCTCTCCCTTGATTCTTCAGCGGCATCACAGACAGAGTGAAAAGACTTTTCACCTGTTTAAACAGAAAAGTTGGGAGGACGTAAGTATGAAATATATCTGGAGCTATCACAAATCCTAGACAAAAGAAAGCAGCTGGATGAGAGCGGAAGTTTAAAAGAAGTTCCTAATATAGGCAAAACAGGCAAGGTGTGATATATTTCACTTCAGAGCAGCTCATAAACCTTTAAGACACATATTTTAAACTCAAGGCCACCACATCATTCTGTGTGACCCCCCCGAGGTCTTGAAGGGCGTCGCATTGTCTTGAAATAAAAGTGTATGAAGCTTCGTGGCATGCATTAAAATAAAGTCAGTAATTCACAACAAAAAACTGAAATACTGAATTAAAAAGCTGGATTTGTTTTTTTACAGTCAAAATATGCAATTCTGTAAAAGTCCTAATTTACAACTGAAAATTTGAGTGGGTGGGTGGGTAGGTAGGTATGGAGGTAGGCAGGTAGGCATGGAGGGAGGGAGGTAGGTAGGTAGGCAGGTAGGGAGGTAGGTAGGTAGGGAGGGAGGTAGGTAGGTAGGCATGGAGGGAGGGAGGTAGGTAGGTAGGTAGGTAGGGAGGTAGGTAGGGAGGTAGGTAGGTAGGGAGGGAGGTAGGTAGGTAGGTAGGTAGGTAGGGAGGTAGGTAGGGAGGTAGGTAGGGAGGTAGGTAGGTAGGTAGGGTGGTAGGTAGGGAGGTAGGTGGATCCACACTAACACATGGCGTCAGATCTTTGCTGTGTTTGCAGGGAACAGTTAAATGAGAGCAACAGTACACAAACACACATATGGAAGACATTTGAGCTGCTAATGGGGAGACAGAACAAGAAGAAAGTGAGAGAATGGTCGTGAAACACCACATCCTGACGAAAGCCCAGTTGGATAATGATTCTCTCTTAAAGTCAGCACGCCAACCCAATTCCGCCAATTTATTATAAGCAAGCCCAGTCCATTTGTGGTTGGCGGGGTGTGTAGCTTCGGGCGGGGTATCCATTTGAGCGCGAGCAGTGTGGTCTGCCATTTCCCGCTCTCTCACACAAATAACCAGAGTGAATGGGACATTGGCTTTGTTATCTCCATATCTTTTTTCAGACAAAACTATCTTATCCACTGTCTTATCCACAAACAGTTTGGCATTTTAATAAAATGAGTGCAATGAAAATGCTGAGTGTGTAGGCGTGCAGGTGTGTGTTTTATCTGTGATCTAACAGCAGCAACATTCCACACTCAGAATCAAGCCTGGCTGATTGTCAGCTGTGGTTCAACCCTGAGCTCCTGTTGTTTCAGCAGTTTTAACTGTGACATCAACAAAACAACAATTCTGCTTTCTGCTGTTTCTTCCAGACTTCCAGACTTCTTCTACCACTGCAGCAACCATTCCACTCCAGGTTGAAGCTCCACTAGCCTCCAACTTTGCAGCAGAATTAAACATATTTACATCCTCGTACAGAAAGCGGTTTTGGGCTCTATAGTTACATTTACAACCATGGCAGCTGTATGGGGGGTGAATCTTTTTGTACCTCGTCAGATAAATCTATGTTAAGAAAAAAAGCTGACCAATCAGATATCCTTACGTCATTTGACTTGCTTGACTGACAGCTAGCCATTGGCTCTGCAGTTAGCTTTGACAGCTTTGTCCCGCATTTTTGCAACATGGGCCGCACAGTTCGAGGAAAAATGGACATAAACAGAGGTACACGTTGTGTAAACTTGAACCTTTTGCCCTGGGGAAGTCAAGTGACTGCAGCTTATTCTGCATGTGATCACAAAGGAAGGACTCGGCTGTACGCCATCCAGCAGCCGTTAGCATAAGAAGCACCACATTCAGGGCAACTAGTGTTTGTATAAACACAATAAAAACTTTTGACAAACATATCCTAGTAGCACAAGAGAAGAAAGTGATAGTGAAATCAGAAGAATCCACGTAAATAAAGGTTTTACAAGCTGCTGCTGCTGCTGGTGTGTGATCCAAGGTACCAGAATGGCGTTCAAACACTGTTTGTTAGTTATGCTCATGGGTGCTCCAACCCAACAGCACAAATCTATTTTACTACCAGAAGTTGGGAGAGCTCACACAAGAAAAAAAAAAAAAGCAGCACTTTCAAACATACTTGTGCTTTATGATGAACATCTGGAAATCCCCTCACAGAGAGCAGGGAGGGAAGGATGGAGGGAGGAAGGCAGAGAAAACATGTTGCTTCTACTTGAGCATGTCAGTGTGGAGGCTCTACGACAGACGGGGCTGTCTGCGTCTTAGCTAAGGTTCCTGTACCTGAACCTCAAATAATAAACTTAAAAAGAAAAAAATAATAATTCTATGCATAAAGTTGCAGTGCATCAGTATGATCGATCAGATCTAGATCCAGATCTGGACTGATGAGCCACAGGACCTCCTCATCCAGGAGGACCAACTGTTGCTTCCCAAACTGTCTCTGCATGCAGGTGGTTAGAGCTACAACCAATCAGAGCATCAAACAAGGTGACGTTTTCAGAACAGCACAAACCAGTCAACCTGGGTGTTGTGGGGAAACTATTCAAGAAAAATGATTTCTTGAATAGTTTCCTTTATCGTTAGAGAAAGTTTACCAGATGTCTCTAAGCCTTTGTAAAGAAGATGGACCTCATCCACCACAATCACCAATACCAGGTTCATACTGGACAATCTCACATGTCAGAAGAAAGATGGTCAGTGGAGGTAAAAATGTTCCATCCATTTGTTCAATCACACAGTGGAACATGCTGGAAGTTAGTTATCTACTGATTCACATCGTTCAATGTGACTTGAATTAGTTCAGCCTGTAAAAATCGTGCTGTGTGAAGCCGGCATAATAGATTGTTGCAAAAGTCCAGGTCTTTAATTATCTTTTGATACCAGCGATAATTCAAACGACTGCTGCTTACAGTGTCAGCTCTGTCGTCATGGCGCTAAGTCCTCTCAGAGACTGCAGGCTGTTGTCAGGTGTTGCTCAGATCTGAGCTCCTGTTGTTTGCAGCAGTTCTAACCAGATGTTTGAACCTGCTCCTGCTCTGGTTTGTGGAGTAGAAGTGTGGAAGCCATTATGATGTAACCTTGACGACTCAGGGACGATGAGCATCAAAGCTTGTGCAGACTTTGATGGTTGGCGTCTAACTGTCCAGCATCTCGTCTTTTCCTGGTTACACTGACTGAAAAAGTGGAGGTTATTTAGGTTTCACTTTCATTGTTGTGGATGTGACATACACAACCATTTCTCTTAACGTTTTCTGATTATGCATTTTGTTTCTGCTACTGTTCTTCTTTTGCTTCTTTCTTCACTTTTGCATTTTTCCATTTGGTTTTCTTTGTTTTGTGCTGATTTGTTTGTTTATGCATTGTACTCTTCCTTCCCTTCCCCTCCTCCCTCTTTTTATTCATCCTTCCTTCCTTCTGGTAACCATTTTTTTATTTCTGTCAGACCAGATTTGTCATGTAACACTTCTGATCAGTGTTATCATACAGTGAATATAGTTCATGGCAGCATTTTTCTGTAGAAGCTGTGTTATCGTGAGTCATAAGATGAGTGACTACTAATAGTCTGTCCTGGTATCTGATTACTAGTGAAACAACGCTGGTACGTCCAACAGTGTCAAAAGTCACGAGCAATCAGGAGCTCAGCGGCTGAAAGAGAAAGACTTTGACTGCTCAGCGCTGAACAAACACTCAACATCTCACAGCAAATGGGAGGAGAGAGATTAAGAAAACAGTGATAGATGTGATTTTTACAAACACTGAAGCAAATCCAGAGCAAATAAAGTCTGCCTTCGTCTATCTGACAACGCTGTGGGAAGTATGCTGCTCACTTCTGCTTTTCCCAAACTCATTTAGGCAGCAGAGAAAATAAAACAGCAGGAGACGTTTACCACACCAAACCAATTTAACCCACAAACCCACACCGAGACTTCGCTACAAAACTGGATGTCACTTTTTTAATTCTCAAGGTCTGACATCCTGACCTGTCGTTGAGAAAATAGCTCTGCTCTGCAGACGCTGGTCAGCGTCTGTCTGCAGAGTCACATCTGTCTGACAACACAGACTTTTAAGTTTGATCACAGTTTAAAATAAAACTGTCTTCAACAGGAAGTCAAATATTATCCCTGCATGCTCAGATCATCATTGATGCCATGGGTAGCTGCAACGATTAAATAAATTGCCACTTCATTTAAACCCCTGTCACAGTGAACTTTTATGCACAGCAGGAATGGGCCTAATATTGAGTCAGAGTGAATTAACAAAAGAATGAACTTGATTACATTTTTCCAATTATAAGGAATAAATCCCACTGTTGTTACAGATCAATCATGGAGGAGAAGATAGGTTTAAAGAAACTTCTCTCAAATTTTAATTTGGAGATGTTTAATTTAAAAGTCCCTTTAATAAACTCTTAATGAAAATTAAATGGAACAGTGTGGCTCACTGTCTTCACTCTCTTCCCCCCAGCATTGCTTCAAAGTCCTGAATATTAACTTTGCATCAAATGTTCCCCTTGTTCTTCTCCTTTTTCTCTCCATAAGTGTGTCATGTTTCTGGGACAGAATAGGTACAGACAGAAGCAAGAAACCAGAAATTAGTTTCAGGTCTGCAGCCAGACCTGGATGTTTGGAAAAGGTCAAGGAAGAAGCTTGAGGTTTGAGCAACGGTTTGGCAGTCAAACAGCATTCAGAAGAATGACAACATCAGAGAGCTGAACAACATCAAATGCTGGTGTTGTGCTTGGATTCACACAGGGTTACTTCAATTATTACTTTTCCCACAAGAAGATTGATATTGCTGCTAGTCCCAGGGTGCATGAGTGTACGACTCGTCTGCAGATTCATATTACTATAAATGCTCACCTGGGAATAATTGTAGAACTAAAAGAGAAAAGAAAAACTCTTATCATCTCTTCTCCTCTTTGACATGAGTGAGAAAGTAAAATAGTCACTCTGATATTAATGTACACAATATAGTTGGTAAGAAAAACTGCATATTCACAAAAATAAAAGTAATGGAAAAAGCTCCTCTCATAGCTCAGTCTTAATTAATTCAGGTCACATTGCATGACGTGAATTTACTAAATAATTAAGCTATGATATATGACATATAGCTATAATAATTAAATAGTTTCTGAGCTATGATGGAGCTACACTTTACCACCATTGACCATCTTTAGTCTCGTACAGTGTGAACCAGACATAAGGAAGGTAAAAGAGGAGGTGAAAAAAAAGATGAAAGTCAAAGGAAAAATGATGTGATCTTAAACATAAATAGATGGAGGGTTGCTGGGAAGTCCTGCATCATCTGTGCAGCCTTTAGCCTTCCTGATGGAGCTGAGATTGGACGGGACACTCACCCAGGATGGGTCAAAGCTGTTTGCATGTTGATGGTCCTCCAAACTATCCTCTTGTCTGGATGAGGTCTGCTGGAATTCATCCTTCAACCTCTGTATCCGGTCATGGTTGCTGGGAGCCATCTGACTGCTGGGAGACAGCAGAGAAGAGACAGTCAGACAGCCTTTTTAGACATAGAAAGTCCTGGTTGCTAAACTAGAATGTTGTTACAGGTGTTTTTTCATATTTCAGTAGTTTTCTTGAAGTTCTGACATCACTCTTTGTTTCCAGCAGGGGTGTCAAATTCATTTCCACTGAGGGCCACATCACCATCATGGTGGCCCTCGAAGGGCCAGTTGTGACTGTAAGACTGCATGAACATCACTACTCCTGAACACGCTGTTAAATAACAGTTTCTGCATTGATTCATCTTATATCAAAAGTTTTTTTAAGGAAGAAAAAGTTTGTGGTGAAGTTGAGAATTGTGCAAGATTGAATTTTTTTTTTGGTGTAAAATATTGACTTAAACTGACAATTGTACAAATATGTTTTTGAAAGAGTGTTTGGTTCAAAATCACAAATTTCTGGTTGTTAAAAAAAAGAAAAGACAAACTCTTGTGTTGCCCAAGAAATTTACATAAAATTATAACTGTATGTAGAAAACCTGAAAATTTTGTAAAACCTTTCAAACTTCTTTTGGAGCGACTTGATATCAACTTTCAATATATATACATATATATGTGTGTATGTGTATGTATATATATAAATATATATATATATATATATATCTATATAGATGTGTGTGTGTGTGTGTGTGTATATATATGTGTATATATCTATATATATATATATCTATATATATATATACATAAGATAAATAATTGATAAATATTGACATTTGTAGAATC
>JBAMYA010000013.1:2208936-2228699 GCA_037176975.1 Arrhamphus sclerolepis
GATATAAACAAACACAAACCAGGCCAGGTCAGGTCATTGGACTGTTTAGCTTCTTCTTTTATCGTCCATCTTCATCAAAGCTTTCAGAACCTCTACACTACGCTCTGTTCTCCCCGAAGCCACAAGAATAGTTTCAGTTTACTTCAATCTGCTAACTCCCTGATTGTTTGCTCAGGAGAAAGAGGGTCTGTCTTTTAAGATCACGCTTTAAAGGACATGCAAGTAAACAAGAAGACTTCTGGCTTTTTTCCAACATGCAATGTGATGCTATAATTTCCCCTGACAAGCACAGCTTCAAAGTGGTATTTATCTAAACAGACCATGGAAACATGCTGCAGGAAAAGTGACACATGTTAAGACTCAGCAGCCTCACTGTGGCTGGTAAGTCCAAGGTCTTCCTATGTGTGAGCTGTCATGATTAGAAATTTAAAGAAAAAAGAAAATTGCATTCATTAAGTCATTATGGACTGGGCTGGTGTGTGACCTTTGACTTTTAAAAGGAGAGAGGGTGATTCAGTGGCCCATAATTGGGGACGTCCATGTGTTGGCTTGTCTAGAAGGGACTCTGCTACAGGTGGGAGTCATTCTGCTGCTTTAAATGGTTTTGTCATTTCCCGGATCAAATATGCTTTGAAAAGGATGTAATTTTCCTGACATAATTTAGTCCAAATGCAGAGTAGTTGTGGTTTCAATAATATGGGAGAAAAAATATGAGGGGAAAAAAAAAGAAAAGACAAAAACAGAAAATCATATATTCACACTTCACAAAGACATTTGATCATGATTTATATGCAAACAATATAACTCAGATGGAGGCTGTTGCTCTGTCACGTATGAATTACAACAACATACTTCTATTGTGTCTTTCTGGTCCAGGAACCACTGAGGGAAGTTTTACAATCCAAAGCAGCTTTGTCTCGCCGTCTCTCTCTCTCTCGCGCGCACACACACACACACACACACTGTGACGGCCTCCTGGTGGTAGCGTCTTTGTCTCTGAGTGAGTGGAACACCTGGGCCCAATGTTCTTCTAAAGGCTCCACCCTTCCCACAATGCAGCTCTTCGCTCCCATGGTGCTGTCCTCTGCTGTTCCTCCCAACATTCTCACCTCTGCTGTTCGTTCATCCCCACATCATCACCAACACTACAGATTCCACTGATTATCTCCGTTGCATCGATATTTTGTTAAAATAAATTAAGTCAGATTTGGTCTACAGTCTGAACATGCCTCTTTTTTTGTCATGAATACAGACATTTAATAACTGCTGTAATTTCCATAAATACAAGCCTGTCTCTCTAGTTTGATTTATTTATCCATTTTTTTTACAGGTGAGCCAAATAATCTCAAAATTACACTAAATTAAAGAGCGTCTTGTTTTGAGTTATTGATATTACAATGAAAATAAATGCATAAATATTATGAGTCTATGTTAAAGATTCAGACCTTCAAACACACCAGTATCATTAACAGATACTATTTCTAACACAATCACATTTTCTAATATTAGTTGCAATTAGATGGCTTGCAGGATACAGGAAGCTGTTTTAAATTCAATTAATCAAACATCATTTTTGGTTAAAAACGTTTTTTTTCTCTCTGTTCTTTCAAAGCTAACTACCTCCTGCTGCCTGTTGCTTCAGTTGCAGCAGTGAAGAGGACAGTGACAGATCCTCCGTTGACTATAACTTCCAGTGTGTGTGTGTGAGAGTCTTCCACTATAGAGGCGTGTGTGTGGCCCTACGTGCACGCTCCTACTGCACGCCGTCCCCAGGGAGCCACTATGGCTGCATGAGTCTGTCGACTCTCATGATCAGCATGGAAATGCTCCGAGACACATGGCGACTCGGCCCACCTACATTTATTAGACCTCCTAGGGACCAGATCCATACTACCCAGCAGGTATGTGTCACTGCTGGTTACCCTATGGCACGCACACACACACACACACACACACACAGGAACCAGAACAAAAATAATTCACCAGCTGGAGAGAAACATGGAAGAAGACCTAAATCAATCTTGATACACAGTGAGACTACTGAGCCATCAATATCAACCAATTTGTGTCGAGCAGAGCGACAGGTATTATGTGAGACTTCTAAACGTTAACATCATCTTGTGAATTCTACAAGCTGAAAATAGAAAAGCAACAGAGTAGAAGTGGTTAGAGATAAAAGTTTAGAAATAAAACTGCTGCAGTGTGAGGGGATGCTGGTGCAGAGGACATGGACGTGAACCATGAAGACATGGACACCATGGAGGATGGATGACCAGATGATGTGGTCCTGTTGGTGTCACCTTCAGCTCTCAGGGTTTCCTGGGTAGTTTTTCAGGGCCAGATCTCCATTACCATGAACATTCCTGCTAAAAAGTCTTTCAGGAACGTCTGCATGGCTTCTTTGGCAGGACAGGTTCTCCAATAAACTTCTGGATGGGAGGTGGGTGAGGGGGGTGTTGACTCTCTGATTGGCTGCACTGTGGGCAGGAGATGATGTCATTCAGCCTACTAACGTCCACTTCATGTGAGTCGTCCTTTCTCTACAATCATCTTTAGCTTCTCCAATATTTTTTGCGCCATTTTCCTTCTTTCCTTCTTCTTTTATTTCTTCATTTTTGCCGACACTGACAAAGAGCAGAAGCGACACACTACCGCCTCCATGTGGTCTGGAAAGGTAGTTTACATGTAACGGGCCCAGTCACCAGGCCAGCTGAAGGGTTCCTGCAGTGGTTTTCAGATGAGTGTGAGGCAGCAGGGATGAGAATCAGCACCTCCAAATATGAAACCATGGCTCTGATCAGAAAAGGGTGGAACGCCCTCTCCAGGTTGGGTAAGAGACAGTCCCTCAAGAGAGGAGTTTAACTATCTTGGGCTCTTGTTGATGAGTGAAGAATGGGAGACTGCCAGACGGATTGGTGCAGACTCTCACTTTGCCTCAGCTGTGCTCAAAAACTCTAGGAGGCTGAGAGAACAAGAGAATGAGCTTCTGATTACAAACAGCTTGAAGGGTTCCTCCACTGGTTAGAATGAGAAGTTCAGTCATTCTGGAGGGATTTGGACAGTTGCTGCTCTTCTACATCATGAAGACCCAATAGAGGTGGTTTTGGCATCTGGCTGGGATGCCTCCTGGGAGACATTTTGAGTACGTCCAACCAGGAGAAGGCCTTGAGGCAGACCTAAGACACATCATATGATATTTCTTGGCTGGCCTTGGAGCACCTTGGTGCCCAAGGAGCTCGAGGAGGTAGATAGAGGGAGGTCTGGGCCTCTTTCAGATAAGCGGAAAGGTAATGGATGGATAGATGGAAATGAAGAAAAAACCTCCTGTTCTTCTTTCAAATATACACTTAAACTGTGTCATTAGTAGTCAGAGTACACAATAATGACACCACGAAGACTGAGAAGAGAAAATAAAAAAGAAAGATGGAGAAAGCTGACAAAAAGCATGCAGAATGTTGTTAAAATGTGGCAAAGTGTAAAGATGGTAACAAAAGAAATGTCTCTCTGTGAGGGGGTTAGTGTCTGCAAGAGGGAGTGTGTGTGAGTGTGTGTGTGTGTGTGTGCGTGTGTGTGTGTGTCCTGGAGCCAAGTCTGAGGCAGGATGGACCACAGAGCTGGCAGCCATGCTAACTCCCTCGCCGACTCTGTGTCTGCTCTGATTAGATGGGCCTTCTTACTATGTTGCCAGGAGCTCTGCCAGAGATAAAGACGGACTAACAGATGTTTCCCTTATCTCAGGACCAACCTCAAGCCCATCAACCCCTTCACACACAGAGACGCACAATCACCGAAGGCAAACATGCACACACAGGGGGAACGGCTGCTTTTGTGAACTTTTGTTGTGAAACACTCACGTCTCACTTCTTGTGAACACTAATTAGTGCATAACAGGGCGTGCACGTGTACCGATACCAGCAAAGATGTAGAAAGCACACAGTCCTCGGATGTTTCCTTAACACTGACAGCCGCTCCACCCCTCCCTCCCTGCAGCCGCATGCAGTCGTAGCTGAAGTGGATTGTTAAGGTGGCTTTGAAGAGGTGTCTACCTCTCGTCAGGCCCACACCACATGCTCATTGTCCTCAGCGTGCACGGCTGCTAATGCTACGTGTTCGCTACGCAGAGGGGTGAGGTGTGGGAGGAGAGATGGAAAAAATGCAAAGGGAGGAAAAAGAAAAGAGTGGAGGAGGTTCCTCAATCAGGATGTAGAAAGATCGTGGCACAAAGACGAGCAGCACAGCTCCAGGGCCCCCGGGGTTTGGGGGTCTATGTGTAGGCATAATGAGCAGAGCCAAACATATCCAGCCTCATTAATTTCAACTATCAAAGCCACTTCCTCGGCGCGCCACGCTCCCTCCTGCTTCACCTGTCTGCAAAAGCCGTCATTTGTCACCTAAGATCTAAACAAGTGAAGAGCGCCAGGTTAGATGAACCACGAGTACAAAATGCAGAGGGAACATCTTGCTATTTCTAGAATAACCAGCCAGAGTCAAAAATTAGATCCCACTGAATAATATCAGACACCTGGTGTGGAACAGAGTGAAGCGCTGTGTTTAAACATCAATATTTATGAAGGGCATCTTCTCGGGATGGTAAAGTGACTTAAAGGAGAGTTAAAAATACACCAAAAGTCTCAAATAATGAAGAAACACCTAAATTCATTATCCACTTATTCAAACTTTGAAAACAGTAGCAAGGAAGCAATAATGACTGAATCAGTAAATCACCTAGATTAAACTGTATTTTTTTAAACACTCCAACAAAAGACCGTCCTGGTTTTCAAGATGAGTGCCTTCTCTTCTTTGGGCCAGTGTTTTTCCCGTCTGTTCTGAAAGTAAACACCTGTCTTATAATGAGGTATTTCTCTGTTAGGAATCAACAAACTGCAGCTAATTCCTTCATTCCATCCACCGACTTTTTGTCTGCAGAGCTTTTCTGTGTTTATTTGCGCTGGTAAAAACAAAACTGATACACACCTGGGTGCTTCTGGAGCTTCATCTTCTCTACCAGTCTTCCTACAGTAGCCCAACAAAGCTTTCTAACATAAACTGTGTGCTGAGGACAAGCTTCAGGACATCTACCATCACCTAACACCCCCCCAAACCTGCCATTTGATGGTTTCCTGTCATTCCTCTCTTATGTGGCCTAAAAATGCCGTCCACGATCATATCAGATGTTGCATAAAGTCAAGTACAGAGGGAACGTTTGTGGCCTGGAATTAAAAATTACATAAAGAAACATCTAAGGAAAACTTTTAGCTCAGAGAGCCCCCTGTAGGCAAGGAGGTTAGCGCCAGAACGCACCGTCTACACAGCTGGATTTGTGAGAGTTTATCCGACAATTTCAAAGTCACATTACCATTACACTGGTGTCTGCTTCTTTTAAGAGGTATATCTCACTACATCTGTCAAATAAAACTTTTGCTGGTCTTATAAGACTAATTCAAGGTGTGAAATCAGTAGATAATTGCCGATTTCACACGGTACAATTTTTATAGTCTTATAAGATTAATTCGTCACATTACACAAGTCGAGTGTATTTTAGGATCTAAACGCAGCATCGTCACGCCATTAGCAGGTTAGTGCTAACGTGCTAATGCACCGATGACTCTACAGTTAGCATTGTCGTAGTGGTGTTGGTGTGCTTTGAAAATAAAATAAATAAAACCAAGAAAAAGAAGTGTCTTTCACATTTTTCTTCCCGTTTCTCCGTTGTACCTGGTGCTGCTGTTGCTAGGATACCGTGCTGTGTAGACGCTGATGTTTACGTTACTTCATGGTGCGTTCCTATTGGTTGGTTAGCTGATGTTACTGACCCTTTCTTCATATGTGGTTTGAGTCTCTTCTAAAACCCCCTAAACTGTTACCCACAGCCTCCGAGGGTCAACAGACACTCAACGTACGGGCCACTGGTGGTGTTTTAGTTGGAAATTTCACCCGATTCTCTCTGTCAACATGATGTTCTGTTTGTAAGTTGACTTGATCTACCAGCGGCCAACTAAAACAGACTCGATGCGTACTCTCGTTGACTTGAATGACTGGCGTCCGGTGAGACTTGAGTTTTAGTCATCTCTGCCATGATTTCCACTGTGGCCTTGTGAGCCTTATCTTCTAGCCGTCATTGTTTATTTGATGTGTCGTAAAGTCATACACAGTTGTAAAAAGAGATGCCTGGGATTGCAGTCCAATCTTTCTTTGTGTTGTTTGTGCTGATAGAAGGATTAGAGACTGCAGGAGCTAGACAGCACTCCATGAGGATGAAAATACTCCTTCAAGTGAAATTGAAACTGATATTTTAGTGTATTTAAAAAACCTCTCCTGTGGTGCTTCAAACAAACACAAATTAACTTTCTCAATATGTAGTATTGCGCAGCAGACATGCGGCTGATTTGTCAAATAAAATCGACCAACAGATAACCGCATAGCACACAATGACAAAACATTTGTTCACATATGGAAAAGAGTAAGAGTTGTGAAACGCTATCAGGGAGTTTTACATGCTCGATCTTATCACTAGGACTTGATTCAAGTCCTGCAGTTGTACGAAAGTCTCAGTGGAAAATGTGGCGAAGCTGTGCTTACTGGTGCTCCGAGCTCAAAAAGAAAAAGAAACATTCCTCCTGCAGCACGAGGGTGAAAAGTGGAAAGACTGTCGAGAGGCAGCCAAGTTTGTGTCATGTCCTATCTCGCTCAGCATGGCATTTTATCACCATTTCACCTCCCTCTCAGACTGAAGAGAGCGTATAATAAACAACACTCTCCTTGTTGTAGAAAAGAATGGCTACAATCTTGCCATCTCACTTCACTGTATCTTTTTTTTCTTTCCTCTGGACTTTTTCCATCATTTTTTCTATTGTAAAAGTTCTCAGAACAGAAACTCATAAAGTAGGCAAGAGTAAAAAAAAAAAATAAATAGTTGCACAAAAGAAAGGATTACATAAAAATCTAGGTTAAAGCAAAAAGTGACAGTTCTGGTGGCAAATCAGGTGTGAATATAAAGAGCAAAATGAAACAAAGAGGCCCAATTCTCTTTCATCTTTGCCTGGAAGACGTTCACTTCTACAAAGGAGGAGCGCTGAGTTCTGCAGACGGACGTGTGGTTTCCACACAGCGTCAGCATGAAACCTCAACTACCTGATCCGTGTGGGCGGGGAGGCAGCCAGGAGCATCTGCTGTCAGCCAACCGCATTAGTGTCTTACAAATTCATCAAAAGTAGCCGGTCCCGACAAGGCCGCAGTTACTGAAGTGTTGATTCATTTGATTTTGGAAAGTATTTGGACAAATCCCAGAAAACATATGTGTAACGTATGTACGTATGCATAGGCAGCTGTGGCAGCCGCCGGCCACTGCAGACGTGGTCAAACTCGTATCGCCTGCTCCTGTGATGTGAAGTTGTGCACCAAAACCTTTATCAAATCCACACAAAATGCACTTTGGGCGTTTCCAAATGTGTCAATCTGGATGTCAGAGAAAGTGGAGTGAATAAATTCCTTTTAGTTCATATAAAAAAAAAAAGTAACTGCAGGCTTTCAAGGCACCGTGTTTGACTGCTGAGTCACAAAACACATGGATCAGTTTCTAAAAGCAAAAAAGGTGGTATTCTAAAAAGTTCCTCTTTTGACTACTGCTCAAAATGTTAAATTTTATTGTAGACACTTTATTTTAAATGTTTTAAGGGCCTGTGTGTTTGATATGATGTAACATAAACAAAGCAGCAACTAACTTGTACCAAACTTACTACATCATCAAGTCTGAATACGCCAAGAACACTGGAAAAAAAAAAATCCAAGTCATACTTGGTATTTACAGTTTTCTCTTTTAAAATAAAAAATAAAAGTAATAATTAGTTTTATTTTAAAGATGCCTGTCCTTAGTTTGATGTACTTTTTTCCCCAAAAGACAAAAGTCTGTAGTTTCTTTAAATCAAGAATTCATGCCTGTGGTTGCAGAAGGACTCAGTGAAAGCTGTTTGTGTGCAGGTTCAGAGTAGCCAGTAGCTGAAAGGGTTAATCCAGAATCTCTCACACACATATCTGTCATCAAGTGCTGAAGCTGTAGCAGGCCACTCTCACCTCCATCACTTTCATTTGGCCGCCGCCCTCAAAACAGCCGTCACCGTGTGGCGAGTGACAGAAAACGTCAGTAAGACACTAATCCCTGTTTAGGCCTGTAAAAACAAAGACAAAAGCCCCCCCTCCTTGTTATCCCTCTCAATGCCAGTCCCTCTCTCCCTACATCCATCCAGTCAGTCGCTAGGCCGACCCACCTCCCCTCTGCTCAGCAGCCTTCACACAGATCACACACACACACACACTTAGGACCATATGGAGAGGCCTGATCGCTGCCATTGTCTCCCAGGTTATCTCCTCTCTCAGCACCTGGTAGGGGAGGATGGATTAGATTAGGGCCTTCTAACTGCTGTAAGAATGCTCTCAACTCTCTCCTGCCACATGTCTCGTTTTGTTCTCCTCCCGCCGTGGTCAAGCACCACATGTCGGATTGAATGAGGCTTATCCATGAGCGGCAGGCTTTACATGCGGCGCTGTTTAGCTCAACACTGGCCCGGTCAGAGGAGGACACTGCAATGAATTGGCTTTGGGTTAAGCTACTTGACATTCTCTCACACAGCGGGCCAAATGGTACACATGGTGCACATTCATTGTAGCAGGGAAGGATGGGTTACTTTCAAGTAGCAGAACCAGATTTAAGGAGGACATTAAGACCGCCTTACCAACTAAGTTCACTGTCAGAATAAAGGTTTGTACCAAGTGCAAATAAAGTCAAATTAATCTATACTGTCACTTTAAAAGTATCAGCAATGTACATCATTAATTTTACTTCCAGTTCCTGTATTGGCTATATTGTCTCAATGTTAGAAACTAGTCTGAAATATATTAATACCACACAAAGTACTTGAGTACTGGTTTATAAAACACAACCAACACACATCATCAGTACATCATCAGCTTGACTGACAGGTCATCATTGGTTCTGCTGTTGGCTTTAACAGCTTTATCAACATGGTGCCGTGCAGTTTGAGGAAAAAATGAGTTCAAATCTATAGGTCACATGACTGGATGGTTCGTCCAGTATTTACAGTCAATGATGACAACTCACACCAATATTTAAGCATGACACTCGACCTTTGGCTTATAAATTTTTCACTGACGTTATATGAAAATCATTAGTAGGTATCTATAGCTTAGACAGTGTTTTCAGTGCTACATTCTGTTAACTGGTATCCCTTTCCTGTGATGTCAGACCCCCAACCAGCAACCGTCTGGCTCTATCAGCTCTATTAATTTTTATCATTTATTTTTTTTATTTTCCCTCTCCACTGAATTTCTCATTGAAGTTAACTGAAGTGAAAACTCTCCAGAAGTCTTACGTTTAATGAACCTTGAGATGACTGTTGTTGTGGACTGATGCCATGCAGAAACAAGGCTCTCATTCGTAGTTGAAGCGTCCTCTTCACACTTTGTCATCACAGATCTGAGAATTAGGAATATTTCACTGCACTTGTATAGTTTCCAACAATCAAAGCTGACAATATTCCACAATGAAAATGCCATTTAAGCTCAGTGGCTTTCAGAAACACAACGTTATTAATGGCACCACTATCAGCTTAAAGTGTCAATATTTGTTTGGCATCAAATAACCAGCTATGAACATCATTTGAAAATATAAAACAAAGGACATTATCTTGTTGCAATATTCATGATAGCCCCAAAATGAAAAGAAAATGGGCAAAGATAGAACAACAATGACTAACAGGAGAGAAAAACAAATAAAGAATTGTTTTATATCTACTTACAAAATTCTCTGAAGTGTTTTTTTTTTCAGAATTGTGTACTGTTTATTTTTATAAGAAATGAGTCTCCGGTAGAAGGATTATGTCTGTAATCTCTTTTGTGGAAGCAAATCTTGATTTATGTAAGGGTCCCTCCTAATTCCTGCATCTGGAATGTGATTGCAGCCTTGATGCTGTGCAAGTGAAACTTTTGCTGTATCCAGGTGTACCATGCGTTACATTTCCACCAGGTCGATCAACCTTTGTGACCAAGCTCACGCCAAGGACGATACTTAGGACCTGCACAGATGCTGTTTGTGATTCGTTTGCCTTCTGATAACATGGCCAAACAAACACTGGAGCCATTGTGGTGATGACATGCAGCCATCAAGGTCCCCAGATAACCTTGTTTACTCTTCTGTATGAATGTCCCACATAATATGAAGCTTTGCTACCTTAACAGCCTTGGGGAGTTAAAGAAAAAAAAAGAAAAGAAAAAAGACACTGCTCTGAAGTTACTGTTGTTTTCTGCTGCACACTTCTATTCATTCTTCTTAATTTGCTCACGTATCACGGCGTGTTACATCTCGCAGAGTGCTATCTGAGCTGTGAATTGCTTGGGGTTGCAACTAAAATCAATAATTAGTTTAACTGCATTAGGCTAATGTGCAGGAAAGCCATCTAAGCTCACATCAGCCCGCCCCGACCAGCTTGCAGGCGGTTGGGAGGACAAACAGCAGAAAACGCTTCTGTTATGCCAACGGGGTAATTAAAAGCAGTTCATCAGACAGATGCTGCAATGGCAGTTAATTGATTTGTGAATTAATAATGAGGGGGACAATATTTTTTCTGCCAATGTGATTCCACCGTTACACCACCTTGTCAACAACGAGACGCTCTGTGTGCTGCAGGGCGGATTTACTGATCAAACTGGTAGCGTGAAAAACAAACGCAGGTCGAAGATGAAACACTTAATGCACGCTGAAACAAGTGAGACTGCTTTTATATAATTTTTTTTTCCATAAATGGCATCTAATTGTCTAGTTGCAAGGCAGGCTGAGCATTTTGTACCTTAAAAAGAAAAAAAAACAGCACCAAGCTACTTCCCTCTGACAATTAAAGAGGAAGTGCTGGGCACCATGCAGAGCACAATGTGGAGAAGGACTCTACTAAGGCTGCTTGTCAAATACTTTTTTATTCACTAGCTCCTTGGGGCAGTTGAAAGAAAATGGAATATGGCAGGAAACAGAAGAAAACCTGCTTGGAAAAGAAAAAAAGGCTCCAGAGGCATGGATTCACATGAAGCAGCAGTAAAGCAATGGCCTGCAGGTAAAAGCGGTTAAACTAGAATGGTTTGTTAAAGGTTGTAGTGTTGCTATGGCCAGGTATGGGGGGGGGGGGTCACGAGGGAATGAAAATAATGAAGGGGAAAGCCTCATTCACTTCCTTGGTTTAGCCTTTGGCCTATAATGAGGGCTCTCGACACCAGGGAGCACTCTGATACGACACATTTGGCAGCCTGGCAAATTGACCTGGGAGTCTGATGGGTGATTGACAGCTACTCCTGAGGGCGCCTAAGCTGCCCAGCATGTGTTTGTGCTCTGTGAAGGAAGACAGTCTGACAAAGAAAGAAAAGAGAAACTGATATATAGTGAGAGACGTAGAAAATGAAGTGACAGGGGGATGCCACTGATGAAAGGGAAAAAAGAAGGCTACTACACTTAAAATATATTCTTTATACATACATGTCAGAACAGTGCTCACTCAGTGAAATGTCAACATGCAGTCATGTATCTGATAGTATTTAATCTGTAAGAGTGCTTTCACAATTTCTGAATTATTTGATGAGTTTGTAAACTTGTTGTATTTCCCCCTTGGTTCTTTTTTTTATTGACTTTCCAATCACCAAAAATACCAGTTACCAGTACCAAAATGCATTACTTCAAATCATGTAAGGTCTTCCTAGCTTACTGGTCAGATCTGAGTAGCATGGGAAACCATACAGGAAGACACATTGTTTGGTCATTTCTGTATATTGCTTGTTTTTAATAAGTCACTAAAAATGAATGAAAGAAACAGCTGGAGAGGAATGTTTTGATGTTCTGAGTAGCCAGATGTGAATAGTTAAGCAGTACAGGAGCTTATCGTACTGAATCGTGAACTACATGATTCAGGACTAAAGTCTACACTAAAGTCAGTGACCTAAATCATGTGATGCTGGTGGTTAGATCTGACAATGAGACAGGAGCAAAGATGAAAGACAGAACCTTCTGGAGACCAAAGACGGCTGAGACAGATGTCAACAGTGACAGAAATCTGGAGGAATCGACTCAGAGTGTGACGGCCTGTCGCTGCCTCTACCATCTTTGTCAGCTAACCAACCAATAGGAACACACCATGAAACAACGTAAACATCAGTGTCTACACAGCACTGTAGCCTAGCAACAACAGCACCAGATACAACGGAGAAACGGGAGGAAAAATATGAGAGACACTTCTTTTTCTTGATTTTATTTATTTTCTTTTCAAAACACACCAACACCACTACGACAATGCTAACTTTGGAGTCATCGGTACATTAGCACGTTAGCATCAACCTGCTAATGACGTGATGATGCTGCGTTTAGATCCTGAAATACAATCAGATTTATTTCTGTCATATGACTTGTGTAATGTGACTTGAAGTAAGCTTATGAGACTATAAAAATCGTACCGTGTGAAATCGGCATAAAGCAGGCGTGTAAGCACCCTGAAGCAAACCATGTGTTTTTTTAACCTAAACCCCAACCGTGATCAACTGAAACTGACAGCAGCGCTGAAAAAAGTAAAATTATTTTATAAAACAGAATCAAATGTGTCACAAACGTGATACAACCGTGTGATATCCGACATCGACACCACGTTCCACACTCTTCAACATTCATATAAGCAGTTTTATGCATGTTATATTTGTAAAAAATCACCTTTGTGGTTGGATAATATAATACAAAATGACACTGACATTTTTTTTTTTTTTAACCAAATGTCAGTCTCAGATAATTATTGCTCATTAAAGCTAAACATTTCTCAGCCATTCATGCAGTAAAAATCATATCAGGAACTCCAAGACAAGCTCATCGGCATGAACATCTCAGAGGACTTCTGAAGAAAGCCTGTCAGCGGTTCTGTTTCCTGGGGAGACTGAGGAAGTCTGGGATGAACTCCAAAATCCTCACTGACTTCTACAGATGCATCATTGAGAGCCTACTGACAGGATGCATTACACTGTGGTGTGGGGAGCTGCTCCAGCTCCAGCTGTAAAACACTGCAAGGAGTGGTGGAGACAGTTCAACAGATTACTGGAGCAAAGCTCCCTTCCATTCAGGGTATTTAATGCAGAAAGGAGCCTGAGAAAAGCTCACAGCATCACCGAGGACCACAGATACCTTGCACATGGACTCCTGATCTGCCGCTGCCATTGTTCTCATTCATACTTCCACATTGTAGCAGCCATCAGGGCATAAACACTGCATGTGGTTGTTTAGGGCCACAGCTGAGGTTCAGCTCAATTCAATTAACACATAAACGTATTCTATAAAACCTTTTCCTTTTGAAAGTTAATTCAAACATACTTTTCAGTAGCCCACAATAATGCAGGTTTATGAAGCCTCATCATGTGGGTTTCTACAATATTGTTGATAGCATGTTTGTTTTTCGCTAATTGCTTGCTAGTTAGCATGAGGCTTCAATTATGAATGTTAGATTTAAATGCCATCTAGCCAGATCTACTGTGTTCTTGCAACAGCAATATTGTTTGACTATTTTAAGACATGTGAAACCTAGTAGTTGTTCTGCCTCTCCAAAGGTTCACAAAACTAATGCTAACGTGCCTTTTGTGGGGAAGGTGGCTCAGTGGTAGAGTGTTCAGCTATCAACCTGGATGTTGGTGGTTTGAGCCCTAGCTCCTCCTGTGTTCTTGGGCAAGACACTGAATCCACAGTTGCTCCCAGTGTCCTGGCCAGCACCATTGTTTGGAAGCTCTGCCAACAGCCAGTCTGCAAATGGGCAAATGTCTACCGTGTAAAGCATTTTGGGGTTGTAGCAATACTTTGTAAAGCGCCGTGTAAACCATCTTTGTTTATTACAACAGTGCTGCACTCTGGTGACTTGTTGGAACTGCAGAATATTTCGATTTTTTTAAAATAAAATACGAGTAGCAAAGCACCACCTGCTCCCCGGACGCTGCTCCATGGCAGCCCACCGCTCTGGTCTAGTAGCCCAGATGGGTCAGATGCAGAGAATGAATTTCCCCACGGGGATTAATAGTAGTGTACAAAAAAACAACAACAAAAAAAACAAATGTTAGCTAAGCACATGACCATTCACCAATTGCTGTGAACTTTCTTACTTCATTGATGCCTTAGACACTAGTTGTCTGACTGCTGTAAATGATCAGAATTTTTCTAAGAATACATTTCAACTGCATTTTAAAAGCAAGCAAACTGTTTTCTAAAGTGCTCATTTATTTTTTATATTTTATTCTTTTCTGAAGTTTTACAGAAAGAAAGAAAGGTAACAATGAAATCAAAGAAGCCACGCCTACTTCTGACCGGATCTCATCCGTTAGCTAACCTTCTAGCTTTGATATCGCGTACTCAGTGTAACATTTTTTATTGGTTTTCATTTATTATTGTTCTTGATAACTTGGCAGACGCACTCTGTAATTTATTTCCAAATAAATTCAGAGACTTCTTGTTAATTCTTTATTTTGAATATGTTGCATTTCTTTGTTTTACTTCCAAATAAAGTGGAAAGAGATAAATAAGGAGATTTGTTGACAATTAATTTGTCCATCGCTAACGTGTGCGTCTGTTCAGTTGGTTGTACGCAGTGTGATGTAGCTGATACACAAAACGCACAATATAACACCCTATACAACTCTAATGATTTGCAATTGCAATAGAATATTTAATTAAGAATACTTAATTATGATAATTATCTGTAATTTGCAGAGTTGTAGCAGCGATAAAATAGCTGCTATCCAATAACGATGCAATATAACATCCTTAACACTCTGTCAGCGATACTCTGTTGTTGTCTCGAATCTTAAATCTTATCTGCATCCTCCATATTGTTCAGAATACATCAACTCTGCAGCCCATAACTTCCACCAAGTCTAAGGACTGTTGGGCTCTGATGGTTAACTGGTGGACTAAGACAGGAAAATATCTGTGTCTCGTAAGCAGGATGACATATATCACTCTGACCCAGGTGTAAACACCAACTAACACATAATTTATCACGCGAGCCGGGGAGAAATCCTCACCTCATAAAACAGGCTTCCTGAGTTACTATTTAGCCACTGAAGTGACAGAGTATACTGAACAGAAAAATACTATTTCTGAGTAAACATGCTGGAATTCATGGGCTCATCAAAAAGTGGTGATGCAGCGACAGCATGGAGCAACACTTCTGAGGCTACTGAGGCTGGATCTGATATTGCAATTAAACCACATGTTTCTGATGGCTGAATGAATCACATAATAATGTGAATAATGTATAAAATGTAAACAAAACAAAATGTAGCGATTAAAAATCTAATAAACCATCATAATATATGTCGAGAGGAAGGAAATGTAAAATCTAGGTAAAAGAACTAAGGTACTTTTGAATTTAGCAGGAACAATAAAGCTTAGAAATGTTCACTAATGTGTAGCATCTCCTGTCTTCACACAGTCCATGTTTGTCTGGGAGCTGAGGAGACCTGTTGCTGGAGAGGAACGCTCTTTCTTCTCCTGGATTGGAGTATTTCTCATTTTGTTTTTTCTTTCATGGTGTCCCAAATGTTTTTAGTTGAAATAACTTTTATAAATAGCTTTTTCTTCCTAATGGAAGCAGTATATGGTTTATTATTGAAAGATGTCAGACGGGAGCACATGCTGCTCTAAAACTGGAAAGTACCTCTCCTCTTCAGTCTGGAGACCTTGACCTCTTTGCTTTTCAAAAATAATTTCAAATTTCAATTATGTGATCTGGATTCTTTTCCTCTCCTCAGTTTATTTTAACTGAGCTTTGACCCGGAAGAGATGGCAGCATTTCTGGCTCATGTTCACGTATTGGAGCTGCTTCTTTGCTGACGGCATAACCTGTGTTTTTGGATCTCTGTTTTTTAACTGCAGTCCTACTTAAAGTCTTACTTATACTTCTGTGTCAAAGCCACATCGTAGCTGTAGTGCGACCACAAGAAACGTGACTGGTAGATTGTGCTCTTCTGTGTTTTCAGATTTCTCGTGGCCATCTCTCTCTTTTGTCATTTTCAAGAATTGTTTCACAATTTGTAGATGCTGCTTTTTTTTTTTTTTAAACCTTTGCACATATTTTTGATTGGAGCCTCTGAGATGCTTCTTTATACCCAAACATGTCACTCCAATTAAGTTAATTATTTGCATGATGTACCTCCATGTTCTCTCTTTTTGCTACTTCTTCCAACGCAGTGTTCTGTTTTTATTTACATTTCACATAGTGTCCCAACCTTTCAAAACTGGGATGGTAGTTTATGAAGAAGAATCAGTAAACCTGCAGAAAACTGTTCAAACATGACAGCTCCTCTGCTGTCTTTATGTCCAACGCAGATGCACAACCAACTAATTAGCATATATGTCATGGAGACACACCAGTTATTATTTTGAGCTAAATGATGAAAATAGAAAGAAAAAGAACAACAAAATAACAAGAAACCCATTTGAACGGAAGCATCATGAGGCAAAAAAGAGAGAAAAGAAGCACTGAATGAGGCCAAAGCTAGCTATGAAGAAATACAGTACGTAAATAAAAGAAAAGGATGGTCTCACGTGAATGTGAGTGATAATGACACAGTGACAGCTTTGCTTTATAAGGCTAATAACTGTGTCAGAGCATCATGGAGCCAGCTGGGTGAATTATAGTCTCTGCAGACTCTATTGCTGCTATTTTTCTAAAGTCTCCCTGAGGAGCAAACCAATCCACAAGTCTGCCACATTCTTACAGTGAGGGTTGCAGGCTGTTGCGTTTCATATCTCCAAAGGACGTCTTAAAGACAGACTGATGGGAATGATGAGAGGTGGAGGGAGGCGGTGTTTAAGGAGCACCTCTCTGGAGAAGAGGCAGTGAGTTATCGAGTGTGGTGGAGACTGGAAACACCTTGCACCAGCCTACCATGACTGGATGAATGATGGGATGGGAGCGCACAGCTGGGCCTCAACAGGGAGGTGGTGGGAGGCTGAAATGCTCTTCAGTGCAACCGCAAACCCACTTCTTTCGGGTTTGGTGAGTTATTACACTGAAACGTGAAAAGGAAACTGAAACTGAAACAGCGAAACTGAACCCCCCCCCCGTTAACGATTAAGTGATTGAAACTTGTTTTTGGTTTGTGATGTTACAGATTGTTCATTTAATCATCTGATGAGCATTTTTTTATTTTTTCAACTTGGCTAAGTGACCATGTAGTGCATCCTGGGCCACATCATCACCATGGTTACCATTAAAGGGCCAATTAGTCTTTATTTTCTCAAAAAGCCAGATTTTCCACTTGTTCCTGGACTTGGTCATAAAAATTAAAAATAAATAAATACATTTTTGTTATAAAATCTAACATTTTACAAAATTTGCAACTTTTATCAGAAAAATTAGACTTTTGTGCTAAAATCACCATTTTTCTTGCGTAACCTTAACCCGGTTTTTCATTTAAAAAATCATGACTTTTATCATAAAATGTAGACTTTTGCACTAAAATCACAATGTTTTATTAAGGTACAATCACACATTAAAAAAAAAAGAAAAGATCAAGACTTTTTTTGATGGAAAATCAACATTTTGGAACATTTTGACATAAAATCAGATTTGAATTTTTGTCACGGAAAGGTTAACTTTCCAAAAATGACCAACGTCTTGTTATCAAATCTTTTGCAAACATTTGCCAAATCATGACTCTTGAAAATAAACCAGCTGCTCTCTGTTTTCCCACATTTTGATGTCAGTCGTGAGTCAAACAGGAATTTCCAGAAACGTTCTGGTTAGAAGTGTATGATCGTCTCTGCACGCTCTCACGGGCCAGATAAGATGAGGAGGTGGGAATGATCTGGTCCATGGGTCTCCAGTTTGACCCGTGATGTAGTCTATCAGGTTAAAATATATTTTAAAATGACCCTTTCCTCTCTTCCTTTAACACCCTAATGACGCGAGTTAAACTGCATTGTTTCCCTCGTCCTCAGCCCATCCCTCTTTGCTCCTGTGCCTCCTGCTCTCTCTGGCTGGGCATGGAAGTGACGGTGACACTGAACGCCATCCTGATTACGAGGTTAAAAGGCACAGATGGAAGAGTCAAACAAACTGCGGCTCTGCTAAAATCAGCCTCGCGGAAATAAAACTGGCATCTGTCAGATCCGGCTATAATTCTGCTTATGATGAGTCTGCTCGATGAAGAAAATGAATAAATAAACGAGCAGTAGGCTCAGTGTGAGGATCAAATCCACGCAAAATATCAAGAAACTCAGTTTCAAAGGAGATTTTATTGGTCACCACAATGAAGCACACCTGCGTGGTTGACTGGAGGGGCAGATCTGCTCATCCTACGTTCAACCTGTGTGTGTTTGCTTTAACCTGCCCATTATACTGGCGGAAACGTTACTTTTGCTGTCTTTTTCCCTCTTTTTCTACATATTCACCATTTTAACTAAGCAGATTAAAAGTCAACAGCCTCAAAGCCCCTACCCTCAACGTGCCCATCACAGCCCAACCCACAGCCTTGCAGCAGCATGGGGCGGTGAGGAGCCCTAACTGCGTTTTGCATGAATATTAAGTGTGGGATTTGTGTCGCGGGTTTGAAATTGGAAATCACAAGTTTGACTAATCAGCTTTGGAGGTTCCACATTCAGTGTGTGTGTGTGTGTGTGTGTGTGCATCTCTTTCCTTGTCTCCAGTAGCAACAGAGTCCTTACACACACACCCATCCTGCAACCACCACCAACCCTGCTGTGAGTCGGAGTGCTTATTCACTGTCTCAGCAGGGCCAACCTCCCGCCACCCCTTACTCCCTCACACGCACACGCACACACACACACACACACACACACACACACACAAATGTTCCCCTTCACCTCCTCTTCACTGTATTCATTCCCACCTCCCATTTAAAAAGGGACCCAGAAATAACCCAAGAGGCTATTAGGAAAAATACAGCCAGAGGAGGAAGCTGTGGAGGTTTACAGTCCAAAGCCATTCAAGGGTACACTCCAGTGTATTTTTCAGCCCCTCATACATCCCTCTCCCGAGCCCCCTTCTGCTTCTCTTTGTCCTGATGAATCAGAGCTTTAGTGTACATGCTCATTCAGGCCTGATATCTGGGGCTCGTTCAGTATCCCTGGCCTTGGTTGGAAAATGAGGAAAAAAGACCAAATAATGAGAAGTAGAAGGGAAATGTGGGGTGGGGAGTGAGAGAGAGCACAACAGGAATAAGGGGGAGAATAAGAAGAATAAGAATGAATGCAGACTAAAAGAAAAGAGCATTAATGAAGCAGAACAGATCCCATAATGGAGAGCAGATGAAATGAAGAGAAGCGTACAACATGACACGTCTCCACATTACAACTAATGTTGAAACTCTAATTCTCTTTTTCCACTTTTTCAGTATTATGCCAAGATTTAAAACCCTTTTGTTGTTTTTCTTTGCAAGTCATCCTCTTAAACGCTGATATCTTATCTTTAATGAGATGAAAGGAATCCACCTGTCTTCAATCCCTTTTGCTTCATGCTTGGAACTACCAAAGCTACCATTTTTGCTGATGTTATATAAATAAGACAATAAATTCATTTAGGTATGTTATTCGAAGCATTTTTGATGACGATTATAATCCTGAAACCCCCGCCCGCGCTGGGTCCAGCAACCCAGATGGGTCAAATGCGGCGATAGAATTTCCCCACAGGGATTAATAATAGTATTTGTGAAATAAATAAATAAAC
>JBAMYA010000013.1:2254643-2265947 GCA_037176975.1 Arrhamphus sclerolepis
AGACATAGATATAGATACATTTAGATATACAATATTATGTTTCAACATAAATATGGCACCCAAGGGTTAAACAAGAAAAGGACAGCAGACTGAGTTAAACTTTAGAAAATCCAGTATAAGGTACAAGAAGGTATCTGTTGACATCTCTTTACTTTATTTTTTTATTACTAAAACTGTGAGCCTCTACAGGAGTAAATAAGTTGTTATAATATATGATAAACAAGCTACCATACAGTTTAGCATGAATGTGCCCGTAAATGCAGAACATGAAAAATAAGGTGTTACAGGAAGCTACTGTGGAATGATAACATTTCTGCTCATTAGCCTGAACCTTCCACACATGTAACTGTGTTTTTTGTGGGCAACCAGCGACAGCTGCTCCACTCCCTGCTCCTCTCTTTCTCCTCAGAGACCACCTCTACTTGCTACCATATATACTCCATTAGCCAATTAATGGCCTGGCATGTTAACAGTGAGGAAAGTGCTGCCCACACTAAACAGATTATTACCGTACAGTGCCAATTACCAGCCTCCTCCTCTCTGCTCCTTCTACCAGATACTACCCTTTAGTGGAGAAGGCCGGAGCTTTTAATGAAGCCAGCACTGGGAGATCCTGTTTCAAGAAGAAGACGATCCAGTTCTAGCGCTTCTTAGCTGGCCCACTGTGGATTTTCATTTTAATTACACTTGCGAGTGTGTTCTTGTATTGATCATGAAATAAAAAGACACATAAGGTCACAAAGGAATTTCATCCTGACAAATAGACAGTCCAGACGTGGGGTGTCAAACTCCACATCATCACCATGGTTACCGTTAAATAGCAGGTTATTCTTTACTTTATTAACCAGCTATGTTGTCAGATTTCCTGCTAGTTCCTGGACTTTCATATAAAAACATGATTATCATAAAAACATCTCCTATTTCACAAAACCTGTGATTTCTTTATCATAAAATTGAGGATTTTGTACTAAAATCACAATTCTTTCTTGTATAATCATATATTTTTTTAATCATAAACACTTCAGTCTGTAAATTTTGTGATAAAATTACACTTTTCCAGTGTCATATATTTTTGTGAAATTTTGTCATTTCAAATTTTCAAAAATCACAACGTTCATCATAAAACTTTGGTTAGAAAATCATGTTTTTGCTTCTAAAATCACAAACAGTCATGTTAGAACTTCCTCAGAAATGTTCCTGTTAGAAGTTTCTGATCATCTTGGAACGCTCTTGCAGGCCAGGTGAAACCAAGCCCAGGATTTGACAGGCGGGCCTTGAGCTTGACACATGTGCACCAGACAGTCTGGAATTCATCAGGGCAGTCAGATGATGCTGCACCACTTAGATGATGCTGCACCAGTCACAAGATGCTGCACCAGTCAGATGATTCTGCACCAGTCAGATGATGCTGCACCAGTCAGATGATTCTGCACCAGTAAGATGATGCTGCACCAGTCAGATGATGCTGCACCAGTCAGATGATGCTGCACCAGTAAGATGATGCTGCACCAGTCAGATGATGCTGCACCAGTAAGATGATGCTGCACCAGTAAGATGATGCTGCACCAGTCTGATGATGCTGCACCAGTTAGATGATGCTGCACCAGTAAGATGATGCTGCACCAGTAAGATGATGCTGCACCAGTCAGATGATGCTGCACCAGTTAGATGATGCTGTACCAGTCAGAAGATGCTGCACTAGTCAGATGACGCTGCACCAGTAAGATGATGCTGCACCAGTCAGATGATGCTGCACCAGTCAGATGATGCTGCACCAGTCAGAAGATGCTGCACCAGTCAGATGATGCTGCACCAGTCAGATGATGCTGCACCAGTTAGATGATGCTGCACCAGTCAGAAGATGCTGCACCAGTCAGAAGATGCTGCACCAGTCAGATGATGCTGCACCAGTAAGATGATGCTGCACCAGTAAGATGATGCTGCACCAGTCAGATGATGCTGCACTCTTTTTGACATCCTTCCCGTTCAGCTTCTTTGCTTCTTCTGATTCGCTGTCACTGAAAATGTGTCAAACATTGACACCAAACCAAAACTTTATTTCTAAAGTTCTGTTACTTAAGGTCTGTTTCAGTGTTTGCACACTCAAAGAACAGCCAGATCAACCAATTACTTAGAGAGAAATAGAAGCCTGCTGTGAAGTGGCAATAACATGTCAGCTCAAATCTGTTCCATCTAAACAAAATAAATGTCCCTTTTGATCCAGGAGGGCTGTTGGTCTGGTCTAACAAGTCCAGCAGACCCCTTCTTCCTGCATTTGTCAGTGTTTAAACTGCCCAAAGGACACGAGGGAGGTTGTTGTTTTTTTTGTTTTTGTTTCTTTTCATTCATTCTAAAAGCAGACGTTTGAAAGCCTTCCTCTTCAGTACTATTGCTGCTCCGGTAGATGAAACAGAATGTATTTGCTCTCTTAATTTCACTGTCGGATCTCTGAAATAGATTTTTCGTTTCGGTACATCCTCAACAAATCAGATCAAAATGGAGCAGGCCTAAACACAGTTACAAACCCCCAAAACCTGTTTTACAGTTGTATTTTGGTCCCTAATGCCATCACAGAGATAATTATTCCAGTTTCCTGCTGTTAATTTGCCTTAATAATAATCACATTAACTTGCTGTAGGTATCAATATAATTACAAATCTAATCACACTTCCCAATCTACCAGTTAGACCTTCTTTTGAACTCACGCTGCAAATGAGACTCAGATAGCGCGCTGAAATAATGAGATGGTTTGACAAAGTGAAACGATAATGCCGGCACCACAATCAGTGATTAAAGATTTTCTTTTTCTTTAAACAGAAGGACCAGTTCTCTCCTAGAACCAAATCCAGGTTTGAACACCCCTGACCAGTTCAGAAACTCTGGTCACGTTTGGTTTGTCTGGAGTCAGCGAAAAGAAATTAAGAGCTGACCAGTGTTTGGGTGGGGGAGAAAGTGCTCTTCTTTGGTCTGGGAAGGGAAAAGGGTGGCAGAAGACTGCTGGTTGCTGATTAGAAGCTGAGCAGAGCCAAGCTGATAACGGAAAACATCGCAATCAGCTGAAAAAAGAGAGTTCAGTCCAGCCAGAAAATGAAGAAGGGGAAAATTCACATTGGCTTTGTGCACCCACCCTTTGGCCACAATTGCATAATTTCAGGGCTAGCATGAGCAGAGATAAGCAGGGACCGACAGATGTTTCATCAACACCAGCTTCTCAGTGTGTCTGTGATTCTCTCTCCTCACCCAGTGGCTCCATTTGAATGAGGCCCGTAATAACCCCGGATCCAGTCTGAGTGCTTCTGGTTTTCACGGTCCAGCATGGGCCAGTCAGATAAAGCTATCCTGGGTACTGTCCAAGAGGAAAATGACACCAGAATAATGCCTTTGCAACAGCCTGGCTACAGGTTGGAATGCTTCCACAATGAGCAATAAAAACAGCCAATCAAGAGCTGCTGCAGATAAATACTCTTTATCTATTGGACAAAACGCACAGGTAATGAAGTCAAACTCTCCTCTCCACCATTTGTGGTCCACATGCAAATAAAGATTCCAGTAGTGGACATTCTCACCTAAACTAATGCCATGTAGGACACCAACTAACATGGCTGACCTGCCGTCCACCCTGGACCACCACATGTTTGCATATTTTTGTACCACTCCTCTCTCCATCCTGTACCCCCTCCACCATAATTGAGCCGGGTCCTTCCCATGAAGGAGTTTTTTTCTTGCCACTGTTTGGCTTTGCTGTTTGAGGTCATGATCTGGGTTTCTGTGTAGCATCTAGAGACAATTTATGTTGTAATAGATGCTATATAAATAAATCTAATTTGAATTAAAGTTAATGGATCATGTCTGTGAGGACCAAAGGCCAAACTGTCAACTTCAGAAATCCTATCACGGTGAGGGTTTAAAATATATATGACCGTACCTGTCTTCTTGCAGGGTAAAAAGGGACAGGTTTAAGGAATTATTCTGTTTCATCTGTGCCCTGACTCCTACTTTGAATCCATAAAAGCCCCTGTCAAACTGTCTGCTCAAATTAATGATCAATAATGTCAGCTGAGCCGTGGGTTTGGCTGAGGTCCGTCACGGGCTGCACTGACACACGGTGCTAGCTGACAACTGCCAGCCTCATGAGCTCGAAATGGTCTTATCCATAATTTCATAAATGCACTCCAGAACGTCCTGTTACCATGTCAACAATGTAATCAATCAGAACACGTGACTTATGCAGAGAGCTGTGACAATCAAATATATCACCCGGGGAGTGTAAAAGAGCGTTGCTACCAAAAAATACAAGTAGTAATGGATTTCTAAGCTGTCGCTCTGCTGAACCATAATGCTTTGAATATCGACTTGGCATGTTGTTTTATTATTTCCCACCACAATTTCCCTCAGGATTCTCTTTCCATTAACTGAGGGGCAATCCCTCCCTGACTGAGTGATGGGATTTGGGGAAAAGGTAGAAAAGGGAAGAATTAGACTGCGCTCCTGCATAGGAAGCTCAGAGCTCAGACATGCAGAACGGACACAAACAGGTCAGGGAATCAAAATGCATTGCAAGAAAAAGCACCAGACAATGAATTTTGTGATGGCAGTGAGATAAGAAGCAGAGACCAGATTTAAATAGTGTGTGTGTGTGTGTGTGTTTGGGAGGGCATGTATTATAGACAGCTCTTGCCCACTTTGTGCCTGTCTATGTTGATTCTGCTGCGTAGAGTGACATTTGTTTGGCAGCTGCTCAAAGAGGATGGTTCTGGATGGAGAACCAGGCCCACTGGTCTCAGGAGCTCACAGAGGGAAATGTGTTGGGCCTTCAGCCAGAGAGGCTCCCTCTGTCAATGGATAGGACCTGCACTGCAGGGAAAGAAAGATGCCACAGCTCTTTGAGAAGCGCCTCCAGATGTTCCATTCAGGTGGAAAGAGGGTCTTTGTGAAGTTTAGTGTCTCTCTGTGTCCGCCTGTTACATTTTCAGCAGCCACACCATCCGTCTCTTCTACACTGTAAGAGGAGCGCTATCAGGCGCTATTGTTTCTATTCAATTAACTGTCATTACCAACGGCAGTTTGATTACTGAGTTCATTTGCCTTCTGGAGAACAATGGAGGCAGCAAGCTGTCTTTTCACTCACCCGCCACCAATAGTGTATTCCCCGCTGGAGAGAATTACATGGGGCTAAACTGTGAGGAATAATATGCACATCGAAAAACCAGTGGCGTGCCGGATGTCCACCAATGCCTGAAGAAAGATAGCTAAGAGGAAAAGATTACAAACAAGGGAACTGTTTGTATGTTCTTGAGCAATTAAGTTGCAGCAGAAGTCAAATGCTAAGCTACATCGATTTCACTACTAAATCCAAAGAGACAGCGATCAGTGACCAGAAAACTACGATCAATAAATGATCTATTCAATATACTAAAGCAAAACAAAGGTGCACTTAACAGATTGACATTCGAGTGTCTTTGTCGGATTTCCCATTTGCTTTGGAGCCTGAATGTTTGCTAATTTTCCGGTTGTTCTTCATTGCTCGGACCAGTCTCACCTCTGTTGCTCCAGCCTCATCTGCAGGGTCTCCTCCTCTGATGCTTGCATGTCCTCAGCTTTAAATTTGCTAGAGCTCTTCCTCTCCACTCTGTCTTCTGGCCTCTCATCCCTCCGCTGCTTTCCAAACCTGCATTAGAAAAGAAAAAAAACAAAACAAAAAAAAGACGGTAGAGTTGATTTAACCAAAGCCAGGACATTGATTATTCCCAACCCAATATGAATATTTTTATGGGTATGTGTCTCTTCCTTTATCTCAGAAGTTCAGGTGAAATACTCTGCAGGAAATTAAAGTGTCAAACTGTCAAAATCTCCAAGCTGCATTTGTATTGTGGAGACAACCCAAGAGGAGTCTCCCCTGGCACAGATTTGATACTGGAAGAATAACTTAGGCCTTTTCATATAAATGGAATAAAAATGCATCAAGCTGCATCAAAAGATAACTAAACACAGTGAATTCCCTTCCTGCCAGGTCTCCATCATCCAGGACAGAGGGAAAAATAAATACAGAAATAAACAAAATATCATAAATTGAAGCATATATTTCAGTGTGAATTAAAAAAAGGTATGAGGGTGTCCTCTTTCTTTCCTTCCTGGGCTGTAACGTTTATTTGGAGTGATTTCAGAGGTGACAGCAAATGATTTAGGTTTGAGAGGACAAACAACCTGCAGACAGGCCAAATGTAAGTGAAGGAAGCTGTCACGCTCGCTGGCATCAGGTCGGGTTGCAAACTTCTCCATTCTGATAATAAGTTGGGCACTGGCAGCAGTAACTCTTATGGTGGGCCTAACATTTTTAAAACATTTTAAAAATTGTAAAAGGAAATGACACAACAGTGCAAGTTGTTTTCTGTTGATGAAGTTCTGGACTGCAGACCATTTCAGCACCTGGACTCTTCTCCCATGAAGCTCTGCTGTCATGATGGATGCAGTTTGTGGTTCGGTACTGTCTTGCTGAAATATGCAAAACCTTCCCTGAAAAGAGACGCTGTCTGGATGGAAGCAGATGCTGCTCTAAAACGTCATCTTTCCAGATGTGGAGGCTGTCCACACCGCAACCTCATCCCATCAGAGATGGAGGATCAAACTGATGCTGGTAACAAGCTGGATGGTTCCTCTCCTCTCTAGTCGACAGGGCATTTCTAACAAGAATGTAAAATTTAGATGTCTTCTGCCAGCAGAACACTTCCTTGTTTGCTTTAGACCATTTTAGATTTAATGTTTTGATGATATTATCAACTTTAGATGGGGGGATCTTTAAAGCCTTTGTCATTTTACACTGAAGGATATTTTCCTAAAATTGTTCCACAATTTGTAGACACAGTTTGTTTCAGATTGGTGAACATGTTTCCATCTGAGGCTCTGTCTCACTAACTTGTCCCTTTTACAACCAGTCATGTTACTGCTCTGTTAACTTAATTACTCGTAAAACGTTCCTCTGTTAGTTTTTGATTCAGTCCAGTTACTTTTCCAGCCTTTTGTAGCCACGTTTCCAACTTTTTAGAGCTGCGTTGCTCAGAGTCAAAATGAGCCAGTGTTTCCCATGAAATGGTTTCAACATCTGACACGTTATTCATGTTTTATTGGGAATGAAATATGGGTTTATGAGGTTTGTTTTTTATTTACGTTTTTCAATGATAGAGTAAAGTATGGACCAGAACTAAGAGGGTGACACTTCTGATGTCGTCTGTGTGGTCCACAATATATATATATATATATATATAAATATATATATATAAAAAAAATATTTATATATATTTATACACATATATAGACATACATGTGTCCAATATGGAATGATAACATTTTTATTATGAAGAAAACAACCTCAGAGACTCATTTTTGACTCACTTATGCATCTAAGAGTTAAACACGTGCACAATATTTATTATTTCAATAAAAGAAAGAAAATGTAAAAGATAAGCTTTTTGGCAGCATTATGTCATTTCCTGCTGCTCTGCAGCATCACCAGTTGAAGTGGAAGTGCAAAAAGAAAGCAGGAATAAAACAAGCTGATTGTCCAGAAAGAGCAAATGATGATCATTTTGCACGCTAAGATACTCATCTGTCCACCACTTTCATGCACTCAGTGTGTTTTGATTACTATTATAGTTGTCCAGTTGTACAGTTTGAAATGTCAGCGACAGAATTCTAGAACAGTCGAGCAACACAGCTGTGACTGAAGCGGTGTTCCTGAATCCCAAATCCAGTCCAATCCAAGAAAGGTGTGATGTATTTTGAGGACACTGGAAGCGACTTAAACTGGGCAGCACAGGATTTGCCATAACCTCAGAGCCGCATTAGTCTGTTCCAGGAATGGCCATAATGCTTTCAGGCTTTAAGCATCTAAATGGATGCAGATAATATGCAATTGTCTTAAGCTGTTTAACTTATTTGATAAGATCAGACAAAAAGAAGGCATCTGGCTACAATCTAATGAAGCTTGACAGAGAAAAAAACTGAAAACTCTCTTGAAAGAGAATGGAACAAGAAATGTCAGTTGAAAAGCTGTAAAGCAACAAACGCAGAACAGGGGACATTACTGTTTAAACAAGGACATGGACAGTATTTCACAACTGATTGACTTTGGACTATGCTTGCATATTAATGCGTTTGAATGTGAAAACTCAATAAAAATCGAAAAATTGCAAGAATGTTCATGACTGTCAAATTGGTGGAAATGAAGCCAGGCGTGTGAATAAATTTGATCTCTGTTAGGATAAAGGAATGGCAGAATAAATGTGTATGTGAGGACATGGAGCTACAAGTGAGAAGGAATTCAATAACTATAATTACAGACAGAGCACATCGTATTGAGTGTTGGCGTCACACAAAGTAACTCGGTGCATTTTATACACAGTCGCATTGATTATGATGTTTCACGTGGGCTTTTTTGAGAAGCACCACTCAATTTCAGACAGGGAAAGCATTACTGTGCAGTCTCCCAGCCCCATGGCACTTTGCTCTCAGTTTATTTTCTACCTTCCTTGCAGCTCAGCTTTACTTGACAGCACTTTCTTTCTCTTAAAGGTGAAAAATTGCATCAGCAAAGTTTGATTTTTGGCATGTGCTAATGAATGCACTCATGGAATGGGGAAGTGGTGTTTATTATCCTCCTTTACATGAAAAGCAACTTTGACCTTTGTGCAAATGGCCTTTCTTTGTTACAGACTAGCTTGGAATTGTAATCATTTGAATGTGCTGGTGTCGTCTGCGGCTTGTAAAGGAAACCAATGCAGCAAAGATCTAATACATTAACTGATTAATTAATCAACAAATGGTGCTAGTAAGGCATGATGGGGTGGGAAAGCTAATAATAATGACATAGCTATCTATTACTGGAGCAGGTGACAGCTTTGCTCGCCTCACTTCAAGGACTTTCATTAACTTCCGTTGGGAGATTCACCTCCCTTTTTTTCTGTTCCAATCTGTTCGTACTATCTCCCACCCAGCTGCTAAAACACATAAAATAACCTTAAGGGAGACACATTTCTGCTTTCAGCTTTGTTTTCTTTCCTGGATCGACATCAGCTGAGTGGGGGATTTGATGCAGTGAAATATATTGGTGGATTAAGCTCTGAGGACCGTGGGCATACGGCAGCTCTCATGTGAAATGCTGCCCCCCCATCGCTGGTGGCCTGAAGAGGAGGGTCCGGATTAAAGCAGCCGCTGAGGAAACGGACAAACAAAGAGGCTGCGTCCTTCACCTGCAGAGTCCTGCTGAGCCGAACCTTTCTGGCACAATTTACTGGAACACGCAACTATATATAATACTGAACGTGAACAGGGAGATACAGCCACACATGTTGCATAATCCTGTATTTTACTTTATTTTATTTTATTTTGAAGTGCTGCCTACTGCACGCCAAACATGCTAAAAGCCACATTGACTTTTGTTTCATGTCTCAGTATGAATGTTTCATTTGCAAAATAAAAGGGTTTCGATTGAAATAAATAAATCAGGCAGTATGAGGTGGGAAAGAGAGATTATCTGTAAATCTGGAGTCACTACTGGCACACGGGCATCAGACTAGCTGTATATATAAGGAGGCTTGACAATAACAGGGACAGGCAGCTGGAATGACAACACAAAACGCAACTGCAGTTTGGGAAAGAAACTTTGTGAACACTGAAGTAAAACTCCAGTTCCCAAAAAGTTTGGACGTTGAGTAAAATTTAAACGAAAAAAAAAAAAAAACAGACAAACAAAACAGAAGTTAGCTGAGATTTAAAGTTTAATCTGATGTTAAACCCATGTGATCACATGACCTCTTAATCCTGACTGCTCCATTATCATGTTTAGTGGTTTAATCTGCAGATAAACGTTAGCTTGATCTCTTGCTGGTGATTAAGAAGACTGAGAAGATATTTTTAAAACTGATATGGAACTGTAGCAAAAATAAAAACCTTGGCGTTAAATTTCAGAAAAAAACACAACTTTATTGAAATCCCTGTGTTTAATTGAAGAATCATTCATCTCACAAGAAAAGTAGCTCAGAAACAAATAATGTGATGTTAAGTTTTGCTTGATTGATTGATATTTTTACGCCGTTTCTGCTTCTAACCTCCTTGTTAGCAGCAAGCTAATGCAACAGATTTTATTGGCTGCTCAAGGCTGTTGAGGAGAACAGGAGTTATAGTCTGTGTGACTTACAGTTCCTTTAAAATGTCAATGATGGTGATAGAGGCACAATTCAGACTAAGTAGCTACTTAATTAGATGGTTGAGCTGAAACCATTATGTCAGCTTCCTTTCAAACACTTAAATGGCAGAATTCAACAGACATCCTTTATCTATCACAGTGAATGAATATTATTTTTGGTGGATGTTGAATCAGTTTGTACATGTATTGACTCATACAGCTAAAACTAATATTAAATTGTGTTTCCAGATTCCAGCGAGTTTAACCTCATACCAGCGACAAGCTGTGCTCCTTGTCACACTACACTTATATTCAATTTCAAGTTCAGCTGCTGTTAAACTCAAAATATTGTGGTTTTTTTCTAATACCATGTCAATCTGGAGCTGTGTTAGCCACATGCTAATTGAAATACTATGATACTAATCTAATTTTCTGCAACTCCGTCATGCTCAAGCATCACAGTAGTGCTGCCTTCCTTAGAGGGCAGCAGAGTGCAGTTATTCTGGCAGATAATCAAATCTATACTGCCCCAGCACTTCCAGGATTGCATTACACTTAGAAATGAATATTTAGCACGAAACTGGAAAGACCTGTTTAAGACAACAATGTGGTTTATACAACGTTTCAATGCTAACATTCTACATCATAAAAATGTCATAGTCTGCATCCAGTCAGATGAGGCTGGCAGCAAGGACCTCTACTGCTTCCTAATGATAAAAACTTGAATTTTGGTGGCTAGGCTCTGATAATGTCTAATAAGTCCCATCAGAAGGCTTGTGAGAAGCTAGTGCCTCTTGCTCTTTAAATAGATCAATAAGCAGGTGGAGTAATTGGAACAAACCAAGTAGTGGGGTGAGAGCAGGCATAAAATGCTGCTCACCTGTCGGCCTGAAATCGCTCCTGGAGACGCCTTATATTGACTAACTGTTGCTGGACTATAAACACGATCCAGAAATGAGACATCTTCTTGAACCAAAGGTCAACTGAGGCAAAGTGGAAAACTGTCCTATGATGTGATGCTCTGGTGGTGATGTTCTGGTGGTGATACTCTGGTGATGATGCTCTGGTGATGATGCTCTGGTGGTGATGCTCTGGTGGTGATGCTCTGGTGATGATGCTCTGGT
>JBAMYA010000013.1:2266643-2278489 GCA_037176975.1 Arrhamphus sclerolepis
TTCTTCCCATGAGGGAGTTTTTTCTTGCCACTGATGGTGTTGCCATGTGCTCGGGGGTCAAGCTCTGGGTTTCTCAAAGCGCCTAGTCGTAAATAGTAAATTGAATTGAATTGAATTAGAAACCCTGAAATCTGAAATTCTTCCTGGAACTGATGGACGACATTCATGGTCCTCAGTCCAAAAGCCTGAACCTCTTATATCTCTTAGAGGCAGGAAAAGATTAACAGCTCTTCTGCGGTTACATCCTTTATGTACAACCGCTTCTTGTATGCAGTTGTATTTTTGACTCTGTCTCTGCATTCTGCCCCCATGTGGAGACCTCCAGTATTACATGTACTGCTCATCTAGTACGGAAGCATAAAGCATTCATGATGAATAATTATCAAATGTCACATGTGTTGACTCCACTGATGTGATCAAACACTGACATAGAAGTTTCCTGAAATTGTCATTTTCTGACAGCATCTCTTAACATGAAATACTCTTGAAAAGTGCCTGACATAAGGCATGTTACTGTGTGGCTGGTTTTATCCTATGAGTTGGCTTTTACTAGGAAAGAAGTCAGTAAATATATACACAATGCAATATGATACATCATCATATATCACAGAAAACAGAAGGGTTTATAGCGCCAGCGGCCGATGCCTCATCCATCATCTTCATTGATTTACAAGGTAATAATCCGTCAAGGCTCCAACACAACCGAGGAGTAAAAAGTCAAGTACAGGGTTTCCAGAGAGGCAAAAAGGTAAATTATGCAAAGCCTCAAAGCCAGTATGATTGTCAAAATTATTTAATCTGGGGAGTAGATTTGAGAGAAGCAAATATGCTTTGATGTATTCCACTGGGAATTTAGAGGGTTTGTTGCTGATGCAGGGTGAAACAAAAGCAGAAACTGCTGTCTCTTTCTTCTCCCAGAATATGTGGATTTTCTTCGAGCGAATAAAAGAACTTGATGGACCACCTGCTTCATCTCAGATGATGCACTTGTATGAGGTTTTTCATCTTTTGCCATTATTCAAACCTGTGAATGGAACCAGGTGAGTCAGAAAGAAGAAAATGACTGTATCTATCAATTTGAGTAAATGATGAGAAGATAATTTCAAGGGCAGGCAGAGAGAATCATTACGGTTTCTGCTCGGCCAACCTGAAAGTTAATCCATATCTCCCAGGGTGAAGTCCCCCACAGACGTCTGACGTGGCGTCTGAGCCGCCGTCACCTGGAACTGTATTGGTAGCAGTCAGGAGGAAAATAAATAACTATTCCTCCACCCTTGAATTTCAGGTAATATGCTATAAAGCACTATTAAAAAGCATTTTTTTTCTCTAAGAGAAGAAGCAAGTGATGTCATATTGATTGAGAAAACTTTACCGCTCACATTAGAGCTCCGCCTGTTCCTGTCCAGCACAAACGCTGGTCCATAGGAGTCTTGAATTTAAACAGTGTTCCTCCTTCAATGTTGAATATTAGAATTAGACCTTAGAAAGACGAGACCGGGATTGTTTTTCCTTCTCACTAGCTAGACCTTGAACACAGCACAGTTTTATTCATCGTGAAAGCACGCTATCGTTAGGAGCAATAATCATTATCAGAGCGAGGTCTCCATAGCCGCTCCTGGTTTCCTGGTGAAGCAACCACTGAGTACAGGTAGGTCCAGGAAGCTGCCTCCATCCACCATGGGGACGGACGTGCTCGGCGGTTACGTCCGTCCCCAATGGAACTAATTATCTCAACCTGTAATGTCAGTCAGTGCTTTTCCTGCTCAACAGGACCTCTTTCAAACCAGAGACTGGAAACTGACGGACCATAAGAAACGCAGTTTCCTGAAGAGCTCGAGACAGAATGAAGCCTAACGTTTGCCAGTAACCACGAGGTAGAGAGGAGTTGATAGTTAATATATATTCACTTCATAGCATTTTGGAAAACAGGAAAACAAGAGATGGCCGTTTTTGTCCTTTTGACTTTTTCCATTTTTCTGTCACGATAGATTTTACTCTTTTCCTCCTGAATAGTTCATTAGCCTTATGTGATCTGTCACTTTGAGGGTTAAAATTCTGAATTTGAATGAAATTTTGTTGTTTGTTTTGTTTTGTTTCGTGACCAGGACTGAAGTAAATTTAAAGAGTCAAATCTGTGAAAGTGGAAAAATATTTTTAAAAGAATTTTAATATATTTCCAAAAGCATTTCGGAAATGTAAACAAGGGGTGGTCATTTTTGTCCGTGAACAAGCTGAGTTGGATTTATTGTTTTTACTATTTTGCTTTTGCTGCTCAAAAGCAACAATGCATAATATTCAATCTTGTTGTTAATCAGTTACATATCCACGACTGTACTATTAGTAATACAAGAAAAAAACGCCAAAAACGCAGCACTGACTAGATGAAAATGGTCATTTTTTGGCTGTTTTCCAATAAGTACATCATGCAAACAAAACAACATTTGAAAGGTTAAAACCAGAAAAAGAAATGAAATACTTTAGACCTTTGAAAAGAACTGATGTTGATTAAAAACTCAGTCTCAGACTGTTCAAGCTGAAAAGGAGGCAAAACAAAAGAAAAGAAGCTGAGGCATTCAAGGCAATCATCTGATCCAGCTGTCCACTGTGCATCAAAACCTGACACCTCTGTGTTTTCTCTCATTGGTCAGGGATGCGAGCACACTGAGCAGACTGATTATCCCCCAAGCAAAGGTGGGGTGGGGTTGTTGGTTAGCTTCTTCAGGTATGAAGGGAGGCCAATCCTAAGTCCTGCTGAAAGACAGTCAGAACAATAGGAGGAGAAGATGAGGTTGAAATGGTTCATCCTGGGTGAGAAAGCAGCATGCTCTGTACCCTGAAGACATGACATGCATTTATTCATGACATCAGGCCAAGCCGCGGTAGGAGGGACAACGCCACAGGAAAAACAATTCCCACCAGAAACTTCTCTGCCTCTTAGGTTCCCCAGCTGAGAGAAGATGAGACCGTAACATTGGTGACTGCTCAGGTTCAGGCTCTATGTGGTCTTTTAATGTACTAAAATACTGAAAGAGAAACAACTTTCCACATATTTGAGATGTGTACAATCTCAGCCAATATCACAGTTTCTGTCTATCTGAATATCATAAGAAGGTTATTATATGGAAATGAACATTTTTTTCCTGGCAGGTGCATGAGAAATGATGCCACATTTCACTCAGGGAAAAAAAGAAGCAATCTTAAGATTTATATTCCTGCCATGTCACAGTGCCCCCTGTTATTCCTCCTACTTGCTGTAAACCAGGTCTATTTCCATCACTTTCTTCCACCATGTTTCCACTTCTTTTTTTACAAATAACCTTTGTAGGCTCATCAGTTTTTCATTTCAAGCTTGCATGTGTTTACAACAGCCTCATCGACTGCTATATTTCTTTGGTGGTCTAGTTGTCAGCAGGCATAAACAGCCCAAAACAAACAGAGCCTCATAAGTACCTCTCATCCCCACTACCAACACCCCTGAAGGAAGTATGGAGACTAAAAAATAAAGGGTGTGTAGTAAAGTATGTTTGGAGTATGGTCAGTCATAAACCGCCGAATCCCGTCCTACAGATATTTCGTTGTACGTCTGCTTTGTTTCTTTGTAGCATTCATTCATTGTGAAAATGTGAGTGTGGAGGAAGGTATGTAGCAGCATACAAATCAATCTGCTCTTATTGGGAAATGTTTTTTTTTCTTTCAGTTACAGAGACCAGACAGAATATAGATAAACAGAGCTGCAGCAACATCCAAGGCGCTGAAAATACATCAGAGTGAATAGCTGAGGATGTTCTCTGCTTCTCAGCTCCAGACAGTATCAAAGAAACTGTTGAACCAAATAACCAAGTGCCTTTAAGTCTTTCTAAAATCAACCTTGTAAGTTGCATTCTGTCATCTACCCTGCTAATTATTGGTATTTAAGCAAAAGCAGGTGCACACACACATCTCTTTGTGTGTGTTTTATCTGAGTGTTTGTGTTTTTTTCTCTCTTTTTCATCAAGGGACAGCTTGGCTTTTCCATATTTCAAACACTCTGAGCAATACAAAGGACGAGGCCCAGCCCAACATGATTGCCTTTAATGTTTCACATAAATCACTGAATTGTGTGCGTGAGAGGGAGGGAGGTGGGGAGGGGTGCTGCTGCAGACGCTCAGGGGAATGCTTCAAATCCCTGACACCCCTGATTAAAGCCTCTCATTACAACACAAATAAACAATCTAAACACATTCATGCATCCATTTGTTAAAATGTATGAGTACAGTGAGGGGGGAGTTTGAAGGACAATCTACAAAAGGGGACACTCGAGCAGCTCGGAGGGAACTTCAAGTATCAAAGTGTGGTTTTCCATCACTCTCTTTCTCTCACCTCACATAGAAATGCATAATTACTCATTTAATAATCTTCTAATATAATCTTTCCATTGAAACACAAACAACCTGAGTTCCCGTGATCACATAAGCACATGGGGTCCATCCTCCCCCTCAGTCCTCAGGAACAAGAGCATCTTATCAGATAGTTCTCATGTTCTCTGTCCTGAACATTTAATGAACCCAGGAGGAGCTACGGGTTCTTCTGTGCAGACACTCGTAGCTTTACACCTCAGAAGTGAATGTACGGAGAAAAGAACGAGTGTGCATGTGTATGGCGCAGTGACTATTTAAACACTAATCTTAGAATTTTTTTGTAATTGATCTTCAAGTTTTTGATAGCACTTTACAGAAATGTAGCTTAAGTATCGCTTAATTATCAGAAAACAAGCCATGAACTAACCATTTTGTGAGTTGTAGAGGTTTTATATGTCCACACTGAACGCTTTCAGCCGTCTCAGACTAAAGAGGGTCAGTGGAGGTAAAAATGTTCCATCGTAGCTCAGAAACGGTGCTGGAAGATCTGACAGTGAGACAGGAGCAAAGATGAAAGACAACCTTCTGGAGACCAAAGACGGCTGAGACAGATGTCAACAGTGTCAGAAATCTGGAGGAATCGTCTCAGAGTGTGACGGCCTGTTGCTGCCTCTACCATCTCTGTCAGCTAACCAACCAATAGGAACGCACCATGAAATAACGTAAACATCAGTGTCTACACAGCACGGTAGCCTAGCAACAACAGATACAACGAAGAAACAGGAGGAAAAATGTGAAATACACTTCTTTTTCTAGATTTTCTTTATTTTATTTTCAAAACACACCAGCACCACTACGACAACGCTAATTCTAGAGTCGTCTACGCATTAGCACGTTAGCATTAACCTGCTAATGACATGATGATGCTGCATTTAGATCCTGAAATACACTCAGACTTATTTCTGTCGTAGCCACGGTTCAATCACACAGTGGAACACGCTGGAAGTTAATTATCTACTGATTTCATGTCCTGTAATGTGCTACGTTCCTCATTTGTTTTCTGATAATTAAGTGGTAATTAAGCAACATCATTGTAAATTCCTACCAATGTTTTAAATCTTCACCTGTAAATGGTCAGAGGATTGCGTGTACGGTGGAGCCAAACTGTAGAGCAGTCTGAAGCATTTGAGCCATGCTGTCTCTTTCTGTCTTTGTATACTTTGTTGCATGCTGCGGCGTGCAGTATTCCCTTTATCCAAGCCAAATAAAACTGAATGAAAATGAAACACATAGTGAAACACAAGGATTCAGGGCTGGAGGGGGTGGGGGGCGGCGTTGCCAGTGGAGGAGCAGCAGTAGGTGCTTCAGTCTGTGACCTACATTCAGATCAGCTCGCTGCATTCCTCACAGGCCATTTTGATGGCCGCCACCCCGGGTCCTCAGCTCGCCTCCTGCCACATGACATCAGCACACCCTGCTTCCAGCAAACAGAGCAGTCAGAGTCTCTCTAATGACAGCAGCCTGAGCGTCGCATGCCAAAGAGGAACAAAAGACCACCTAAGTTTTGGCTCTGCTGCGCGGCTCAGAGGTGCATGAAGTCACGCCACTCAGAGCCGCCTGTTGATAATCGACTCGATGCTTTCAAATCAGCTCTCACCTTCTGGTAGGTGAGAGAAAAAAAAAATCCTATGATTACACTTCTGCTGTTACTATCCTACTTTCTTCTATTTGTTTCCCAATTAATTAGCATGCTAATGAGTCTGGACACAGATGTGTTCACGTCAGTCAAGTGTCTGATTTCCATGATAGCAGAGGGAAGGGGGGAAGCCAGGCAGACTTCCTGTCTCGTAAACATCACACGGAGAAATACAGGCATCGACGCACACCGGCCTGAACGTGGTATTTGAGTCCGGGGGAGGAAGGAGACAGCAGAACCGCTGATCCGTGATATACATCCTTCCCAGCATTCAGCGGGAGACCAGAGAGGTCTTTCTGTCAATGCCATGATGAATCTCCAGGGCAGCGGGGAAGCGGGAGGGGCATATGTGATATATATGGAGAGAAAATAAGGAGGTAGTGACAGTAATCGTGCGGGTGACAGTAGACCACAAGCCTCCTGCTGCACCACTGAATGAAGCTGGCAGGTAAAACACCTTCAGGAAAAGAGGGAATTCACACATGTTCAAACAATAAATGCGACATTAAGTTTGGGACTATGAACACCTCCAGCCACAACCTTCACTTCTAATTATCCAAACTTCATGTATAAGAATAAAAACTGCACAACAGCTTGTTTCTATTCTGCTTCATCACTAAAAAAACCTTCCTGAAAGATGACACAACATCTCATGGATAAGACTCATGAGAGTTTTATTCTGCTCATTATCTTCTTTATTACTATTGTTTTAGATACTATGTTATCCCTTGTTAGGTTATGTTTATTTTTAAAATGTGTTGTTTGAAATAAGATTGCATTCATTGAGGCTTAATGAAAGAAACTAAGAATATACCAATTACACAAGGTCTAACATCAGTTTAAGCCAAGAAATAATTGTCATGGCAACTCTGATGACAGCTTCGCTTCCTCAGATTCCCTCCTCCAATCAACCTCTGCCACACCCAGATGTTGTCCACCTGTGTCTCATTGCCTTTGTCTTTTTATTCCCTCACCACGTGCAGCTTCCCTTTGCCAGTCCGTCCTTGTCCCTCGTGTCCAACGTTCTCGCCTTTATTCTACTTGGTCTTCCAGTGATTCTTGACCAGCTTGTATTTTGGACCTGCCGCTGCCTCTGTTTTTGGATACTTCAGCTTCGGTTACCACTTTGTGTAGCGACCCTGGACTGCATTAAAGGATCATTGATTTTATGTCAGTGTGCTGAGTCTTGCATTTGAGTCCTTTCCCTCCTGCCGTACGACATTAATTAATGATTGAAAATGACTCAGTCTGAATCAAGTCTCTTCTGAGTGGAATTCACAGAACAGAAAAAGAAATTGATTTTTAAAATAAAGCATTGCTTCAGAAGTGAAGAGAACTTTATTACCACGTATATTTTAAGACACTGTCTTCTTCTAACACAGGGGTGTCAAAGTCATTTCCACTGAGGGCCACATCATCAACATGGAGGCCCTCAAAGGGCCAGTAGAGACTATGAGACTGTATAAAAGTAACTTCCGGACAGCGTCTGTGTTGGTTATTTATTCATGTTACAAATATTGCCAGGACACATGAACATTTTTGATTCTAGCCAAAAGGAACGGACACACTTAGTAAACTGACACTTGTTTATAAAAGTTCTTTTTTCCCTTTAAATAAAAACTTTTTTTTAGGAAGCAAAAGTTTGAGGTAAAATTGAACATTATGTAAAATCGCAAATTTTATGGAGTAAAACACTGATTTTTGCAAAATCAAAACTGTTTAACATAAAATTACGATTTAATGTCATTAAATTGTGCGTTTTGTATTTTTTGTATAAAAAAAAACACAAACAAATTGCTGTAAAATCAGATTTATGGTGGCAAAAAAAGCAAAATAAAAGCAAAAGTCTGATATTCATAAAAACTGACTTTGAGATAAAACTGAGACTTCATGTTGCAAACTACTATGAATAACTTTAATTTAAATTGTTGTTTAAAAAAACAGCTTTATTTTGAAAAATCACAAATTATTCAAAATCATGACTTTTTAAATTAATGCTAAAACTATGTGTAAAATATCAAATTTAACAAAATTGAAACTTTTTCATGTAAAATCACAACTTTATGCCCTAAAAGTGGGGGTGGGGGTGACTTTACATTAATATTGTAAAATACTGGCTTAAGGTTTATAAATGCAAGGCAATTACAAAAACTACAATTATGGAAAATTTTGAATTTCAATAAATGCTGTAAAGCAGCAAAGCTACGACCTTCAAGCTTTCACGGGCCACAGAAAATGAAGTGGTGGGCCGGATTTGGCCCGCAGGCCTTGTGTTTGACGTCTGTGTTCTAAAGCCTTATCTGCCAACGCCACGCGAGGACACCTTAGAAAAGCTTTCCATCAGTCAGAGAAAGACAGAGCAGCCCGATGTGGACAACAATCGTCTTCTCACATTGGTACAAAGCTGTGAACGCTGCAGTAGGGCTTTCACCAGACGGGATACGGATCTGCAAGTGCATCTCCCTGGTCTTTATCTGCCACCGTACATCATTTAATCCATCAACAGCTTCTGTCCATTCCTCTCTCACGGCCGTGCGTTCACCCTCCAAACTCCCAAACATCACAGGAAGACTCACAGCTTGGTATTCCTAGGAGAGTCCAGTCAAGATTCTCTCAAACAAAAACAGGGAGGAATGAAACCGCGATCGAGCTATGAAAATAATTTCTCTTCCTCTGACACAGTCACTGAGTCTGAAGGGTAAAAGGAAACAAACAAAAAAAGAAAAAAACAACACTGTGCAAACCAGAGGAATACAGCTCCTGGCTTTAATTGGTTGCTTTTGATGGAAATCAGAAGTGTAATTCAACATCGATTGATATTACCTTTGCAATTCAAAAGCAATTTTCTTAGCTTATTTTCCCTTCCTTGTCTTCTCCATAATTGTCTCTCTCTCACAAATCATCCTCTCACCCATATATTAATGTGTGCGTGCACGTCAGCAGGTGGGAACTCTGCAAATGGGGAAAGGTCATTTCAGCCAAAGGCCTCTATTTCATTACATGCTAAGCCTGCTAGATGTGAGCAGACTAGTAATGACTCCTACTGTAGCAGGCAGTCCTCTCATTTGCATCGCACATAGGAGGAAGTAAATAGATTCTCCCACGTGCATTTTTCACCTCTGCCCCATGCTGTAAGATGCTGCACATTTCTAATTCAACCTATGCTTTCCTCTTCCTCAAAGCCAAATAATGTTTATTACAAAAGGCATCTGTGATTCTTTTGAATCGTTTTGAGAAAACTTTTTTTTTTAATGTTACAGAAAGGAAAATGGCCTTTCTGTAACTGATCAAAGTGATTACGTCAAAGAGAAGAGAAGAGAAGAGAAGAGAAGAGAAGAGAAGAGAAGAGAAGAGAAGAGAAGAGAGGAAAAGAGAACAGGAAAGTCCGTGTTGAGCATGTGTCGGGTTGACATTCCACTGGGGGAGGATCATTAGTAGTCCTGGGCCTGGTAGAATATGGAGGCGTGCACTGCTACACTTAATTTGAGCTCTTTAATAACACACTTTATGAATTCAGTCATGTTTTCAGTCCTCTGCATGAGACACAGCATGAGAGAGATCGCTGGATCTCATTTCAGGCCGACAAGATTTCAGATTCAATTAACTCCCTGGTACAATACCAGCTCTGCTCACACACACACACACACACACACACACACACACACACTCAGTACCCTCCCCACTACTCCCTATGCTTCAAGGTCTATCTTGGAGCACTGCGTGATCATTCTAAACCTAATTACTTCAGAGCTGTTTGATGGAGGCCCAGCGCTGCCCAATCACATTTGCATCGAGTGGCCAAAAGCAGCGGAAGCGTGGCTGGACAGAGACCCCCACCCCCCACCCCGCCTCCAACCCCTCCAGCCACCTCACATTTTTCTATGCTGGCTAAAGTCAGTCAGCATCCTCTTCCTCCTCCTCCTCCTCCTCCTCCTTTGTAATCCTGTCCTTCAGATTCTGACCATGTCTTAATGCTTTGACCCCACAGACACTGACGGTGACGTTTAGTTCTTTGGATGTCAGAACCAAACCAGGGTTCGCTTTAACTTGGAGTATTTGTGAATCCAGTGCCCTTCTCTTTAAGTTTATATAGTGGTAAATTGTTTCAGTAAAATGATGCTGATAGGTTATGTTAAAAAGTTAATATGTCAGTGTGCTCAAGCTAACTGTGTTGCAGTTAGTGCTAGTTGCTAGGCAACCAGCCTCAACTGTAAAATGTCCATATAAAGATGTAATGTAATGAATGTAATGTAATGAAAAGTTTGTTAGACAACATTATATATTTTGTTTGTTTTTTTCTTGCCTTTCAGTTTTCACCATATTGTTGATGAGGAAGACGACAGTAAACGGTCAACTTGAACTCGTGTCTTCACCGGCTGTGGTTGAGCTGTGTAATCAGCGTTTCCATGAGAACGCTACAGGTGCTAATCTTGTCAGCGAGGGTCTATATTGTGGGATATTTGCTGGGCCTCTGTGGTCCATGACTGGCAGAAGCGGAGTGAAGTTGTCACTCTGACGCACAGAAATGTCTTTAAAGACATGTAAGGCGGGGGCGGGGGACACTTCTGTGAAGGTGTTTTTCACAAGAAGTTGAAAAAGCTAGCCTGCCCTTTTTACAGTGTCCCTCAGTTCCTTTTTTTCCTATGTTTTTTGTGAAGCTGTGCAGCCAATTGAAGGTGATATTGAGGCATGAATTTACACTTGGCAAAGCTGCCAAAAGCTACCAAAGTTCACTTCTGAATTCCCACTGAAATATTAATCCCTGGCAGGGGAGATTCATGGCTCACTTTGCTTTCACCGTGTCCGCAGAGTGGCCAAAGGTCAGATCCTGAAACACAAAAGTTCCTCTGGAGATGGCAGGAACTTACTCAGCCACCGGATCAGCATTTCAGATGGATAATTGTTGCCTACAGAAAAGCCATTTCCTAAATCATTGCTGAGCTAATGCTTACGTGCGTCATTGCTCTAATTCTACACTGAAGTGTAAGACTTGTTCATCTCAATACTCAAATCCTTACATCGGTCCAGATGACATTCATTGTTATGTATGGGCTCCAGATTGATAATGTGTCACTTTTAATACCTCCACCCAGACTTTATGATGACTGAGGCAGCAGGAAAAGCAGAACAATTATCATTTTGTCTCAGATTACATCCAGCAGACGTGAGGACACACATGCAGAGACGTCTAATTGCATCTTCAAGTACAATGTAGTGAGATATTCCAGTATTCAAGCGCCTGAGTGTGATACACACGAGTGTGCATGAGTTTCCAAACCAACTGCGTCATGCCGGTATGCTAATGACGAAACAAGCTTGCCCACCATCAGCTGTTCACACCCACATCAGCAAAACGACTATAACAGTCGTTACAGTCATGTTCCTGTGGTACGTGATCCATATTTTAGGAATACTCATGCATGCATGCATGCAACCTCACCCACCAACCTCACCTTCCCCCCAGCGTGCTTCCTCACTGCCTAAGAATAATAGAAAGTGAAGGACAGAACTCCCCCATCCTCTTTAGCTCTCACCCTGCCCTCCCATGTCTCCTCGTGCAGCGTTGAGCAGCCCTGCATTTACAGGGAGGAGCAGGCAGATGAGGTCCCCGGGGTAATCAGGGGGGTGGGGGGGCACACTGAAGTACAGTGTCGGCTGACGGCTTGGCGTGAGGCATGCCACTTATCAGATTGGTGGAAGAAGTGGTGGGGGGGATGTGGAAAAGCGTATGTGTGAGTGTGTGTGTGTGTGTGCGCAGATCAGGAGGTGGGAGACGGCGGCAGCGGCAGCAGCACCGTTGGATCTCAGGGTTT
>JBAMYA010000013.1:2286919-2315163 GCA_037176975.1 Arrhamphus sclerolepis
CTCTCCACCTCAGTTATTCCACCTTAAACCAGCTGCTCTCCACCTCAGTTATTCCACCTTAAACCAGCTGCTCTCCATTGTCTTCACACGCTGGACCAGGTGAAATGAAGTGGAGGGCCTGATTTGGCCCGCGGGCCCTGAGTTTGACCTTCAGCAGGTTTGTGTTTTTCTCTGAGTGAGCAGACGGGTGTGGATGTTGTTTTTTTATCGTTATCTAGAAACTGAAGCAAGACAACAACAACATTGTTTTCCATTCATACTGAATGTGCAGAATTCTGCACAACTTCCCTTCATTTACTCAGTTATTTCTGCATTTCTCATGACTGTCACACACTCTCATGCCTGTTGTCACGTCATGGCTTTCATGGGGAGGGGGGGTCAGTCATGCAGAACTCCACCTCATGAACCATGTTGAAAGCCGTCTTTCAGGCTCTCTGCTGCTACCAGAGCTCTGGGCCAAACCTTTGACATCTGAACAATCCTGATAGGACTGCGAGATAATGATCACATCTCTTCCACTGGAAAGGACATAAATAATTACATGCAATAGTGTGTGATGTTGTAATGCATCCCCATACTGGTCCTGCTGGACATCGGTTCATAAGATAAAACTTTCCATTTTCTCTCACCCTACAGTACAGCCAGGCTCCAGAGACGCTTGGAGAGCTGCACACTGCAGGTTTTTTTTTTTTTTGCATAGGGCTTTAGTCAGTCAATTTTCTTTCCATCACACACACTTTCAGTCATTCATGTATTTATCTCAGACGCTCTCTCTCTCTGGTCCACCTCACTCTCACTATATTAGGCCGTCCTCCTTTCCCCTGGCTCTTATGTTAATGCACTCCCAATCAGGCTGTCCATTAAGTGGACGTGCACAACACGTTCATCACAGTGTCCAAAGGCTTGCATGCAAATCAGCTCAAATTGCAGTGCGCTGCAAACCCCTCGAAATCTCTGAAAAAGGAGAATATGTGTGTGAGACGTGCAAATATGAGAACCGCAGGAAAAGAAAAAAGTATGCACCAGTCTGTCCATCGAACGCTGATAAAAGCAGGACAAAGAATGAAAGCAATCAGCACGTCTCTTTGATATTAGATGTAAGACAATCAAATGTGAAATTTCTGAAATTTCCTGCAAATTCTGTCAGTGAAGGATGAAGAGTTTTGTGTTCCACGTTCCCATTCTGAAATCAGCCAAAGGTTTTGCTATAATTGCTAAAAGTGAGACACACATGAGAGAAGTGACACTTTCTTTCTTCTCTCCTCCTCCCTGAATGCACGACATTTCACATCGCTGCATGTTTGCTGTCGTATCCATAGAGACGCATTAACGTACACATCAGTTCTCTGCTACTTTTAACAGGTGAAGAGAAAAAGAGATATTTTACAGCATCAACATGGGAGCCTGGGTTTCCAGAGAGAAGGAAAGATGAAGCTTGAGGAGACTTGAGGAGAAGTTCACAGGGTTGCCTCTTTGCATTCAGGAGGCGCGCGGCCTGGCGTTAAATGCATAGAGCAGCAGGAGTGTCAGCAAGGCCTGCAGCATGCCAACTCTTAAGTGGCTGTGGCACTCAAGGATAATGAAGAACGATGATGAGGCCAAGAAGGGCATGTACAGGGTCTCTGTGTGCAGTTTAAATCACCAGCAGCCAACCACACAGCCTCTCGTAAAGGTTTGCCCGTGACCACGATTGCATGTCAAAGCGTCAAACCTGCAGCTCAAATTACAACCTGCCTTCAAATTTCTTGCACAGTATTTTCTCCTTTGAGCGTCTCCAGAGCTGTAGGAGTCATTAGCAGTTTAGAGACAAAAACAAAACACAAAGAAAACTCAAAATAACGTGGGATGAGAAAACTCCACACGTTCCTGAACCGTGACCTGGAAACACACTTGTCGTCTTTTATTGTTCATTACTGAGCCATACGCCATGATATGCTAACTAATCCTATTAAAGTAATCCATATGAAAACAACTTACGGCGTGATAAGAGCTCGCACCGCCTCTGCTGTTAATTTATGCCACATTTAATATGCACAGAATTGAAATAATTAAAGCAACTCCCTCTCTGATTCTCCTTGTGGCAGATATGCTGAATGGAAACCTGCAGGGTGTTTGTTTTTATCACTTCTCTGTGGGTTTTTGTCCTGCTAATGTCTATGTGAAGGCTGAACTTGAGTGTGGCTCCATTAAGGGTAAATACTTTAGATTTCAGGTATTTGTACTGTTGTTTGTGGTTTTTACTCTGAAAAACAAACATAACTAGAAAAACAACATTTCTGTTGAAAATGCAGGTGTGAATGCTGAGAGCTGAATATTGTACCTGCAACATGTGTTTAAAATATATTTGAAAATATGAAAAATCTTCATATTTAGCATAACAACCCTAAAAGGTGCCAGTCCATGTGGGATTTAAGGTTGCCTGAAACCTGTGTGCACAAGGCTGCAACACAACTGACAGCGAGCGGAGCCAAGTGAAAGCACTTTTATTACCTTTTTTCGAAAAAAACCAAAACATTGAACCATTAAATTAGCTAACGTCTAAAAGACTCTGAGAGCAGGATGACACCACTTCCTGTGGTCTCTCAAAACATTCTAAAATCTTGCAAGTACACGCTTTAAAAACCAAAGGCACCGTTTCTAGCAGTTTTAACCTCTCCAAAGACCTTTTATTCCCCTCGCCACATCGCAGCCCCTCCCAGCAGCACTCGTAACGGCTGCGAACATTGTCTGCTGGTTAACAAATGCTGAACGTGTTTGGATAGGAAGCACGTGCACATGGGATTATGAATAAAACATGTTGCCCTTATTAAAAATAATCTGGCTCTAAAGTGCCAGAGGCTCTTGAGGTCGATAACCACCACCCCCCCTACACTCCATCACCTCACTCGGTTCAAGGAAAAGGGTTCCTGATTAGCATTGGCAACATCCACAAAATGTATTCGGAGTCTGTATGATCCATTGGTTGATGGTGTTTAGTGGTTTTAAATAAAGCGATCAGTGATTGGTGCTCAGGCCTCGTGAACGGGGCCCTGTGGATCTGTTCGAGCTGAGCTTTGTCTTGTTCCTACCTGAACATGTCGCCCAGGCCCTTCAGCACGCCCTTCTTGGCTTTGTTCTTGTCCTTGTCTTTCTCTTTCTCCACCTTCTTCTTGTGCTTCACCCCAACTCTGGCCCCATCTTTCTGTCTGTCATCTGTGCCGGGGTTCCCGTTCAGCCCAACATTGAGATCGCCACTGGTGGACATCGATTCTCGACCCGATCGGGAGCTTCCCTCCGTGTCCTCGTCCACTGCAGTGAAGAGATCAGTCAGCTGGAGAGTAGCATACAGCATGTAGAGAAAGTAAAAGCAAGTAAAGTTGACTCCCTGTGGATTACTGAAGTTGTGTCTGAAGTCAGCAGGCGACACCACTTTTTTTTTTCATCTTCATTCTTTTGTCAACTTCAGAGGAACTATAATAAAGCTGTGTCCCACAAGGTATAACAGCTCAGAACAAAACACACTGAATTCATTTGCCTCATTAGATTTGAATATATTTACACTGTGCACCCACTGAGAATAATGTTCACTTGCACATTTTTTCTGCTGAAAGCCTGAAGTTATTTCACTTGTGAAAGTGTACATTTCACTTCCCTTCTTTTCAGGCTTTTTATACAAAAGAAGATGTGACTGCGCTGTTAGCTGTGATCGTGCAAATTTGGCCCTTAAATACAACCAAACAAACTCCTTTGGTGATGCACATTTGATTAAACTAAAAGTATCTAACTCCAACAGTCACAACCAAAGCACAAAATGTAATAAACCTGCCACTAATTATAGATTTAAACCACATTTAAAAAAATTTTTAAAAAGGCATCTGGGCATTAAAATTGCAAATATGGTGCAGCTCCTGTCTTCACTGTATCTTTTGCTCAAAGGTATGAAGTAGATGTCCTTCAGATTGCAGTTCATTACAGTCTCATGTCTTTTTTTTAACTTCTGCCTTTGATGGAGGAGAGAGAAGCGCTTATCGGGGGGAAAGAAGAGGGAGGAGAGACCGGGATGAATATTCAGCTAGCCTACAGGAGGGAGGAACGCCTGCTTTCACATTTCAAAGAAGAATTGTGGAGTTGTTTTCTCTTGTGATCTACGGAGTTCTCAGTTATTACTTTCAGCTGCCATCTCAGTGCAAACGTCCAACACGAAGCGACAGCGTCAGGAAACCTGCTCAGTTATGAAACTCATTTTCCTTCCTTCCTTCCAACCTGCACAGATTTGGGAGGCAGGTATCACTTTTATCATTCCAGCAGCTGCCTGCTTATCATCCACTTAAGAGCAGTGACAGTGAGAGCTGTATCTGCAGCCTTAAATGACTCAGATTAGCAGATGTGCTAATGTTGCTACTGCCTAATGACGCTAAGCTGCAGATAAAGCAGCAAATGTTGTAATGGAGAGCATCCCAGAGGGCAGACGAGTGGGGCTGTTTGTGAATGCTGCATGCACACGTTTATGCACCTGTTTGTGCTCAGGTTCATGTATTTAACCTGGCACTTTCAGATAAACCAAGATGAAGGGAACTGTCTTTGATTAAAAAAATAAATAAATAAACAGACAAAAGCTCTAATGTCAGACATGAAAAAGTGAAGCCATCCAGGGTGATTTGATGGAGCTCAGAAGGCACGTTGGCAATCTCAGCTGACAGCAGAGGCCTTGATGAAAGCCTCAGCAGAGTCACAGATAATTCACAGAGACACACAACTACAGGAAGCACTTTTTCTGAAAGTCCACCATTAAACTTTCCTGCACTAATAATCTAGGATATTTAAGCTGGCCTGTCAATGGAAGTTGTGACAGACAAATAAAATTGCTTCTTTTTTTTTTCCATCCCAAAACATGAAAGAGGGGATGTTTGCACAGCAGAGATCATTTTGCATTTTCTTTCTCATTTCTTCAACTGATGCAACACAAAGTGGCACAAGGGGAAGTGCATTTCACCCAGCGGGATATCTTGTGAGGACACATTTTCTTTACGTGATGCCACGTTCTTATTTTATGTAAATAAAAGTCTGGGAGCAGTGGAAGGAAGGGGCTTATCTGTCAACTTTGACTATTAACCTCAGTGACGAGCACAGGCTGGCTGCTTTTATCTAAATTGAAAAACAGAGTTATTTGAATATCATGGGGAGAATGCAATATACTGCAGCAGGGGAAATCGCTTGCTTTCCCCATTTTTCTTTGCAGAGATAAGACTGTATTTAGTGGCTTGCCGACAGAGCTTATGAGAATAAAGCATTTCAGGCAAATAATTCCTTCTTTTTCAAATGTCCCCCAGCTCTTTTAATGGAATCCTTTAATGGTGAAAGGAAATTTATATGGAGTGATTACTCTTGTGTTACTGCAGCGTTATTACCTGTCAGAAATGCTAAGATGGCCTTCTCTCTATACGCAGCGTATTTTTGTTGTTGTCGACAAGTGGGAACGTGAACATTAGTTAACAGATCTTTCTCTTCTTGTCTTCAGAGTTTCCAGGAAATCAGCATCGTGATGGTTTCCTTCCCAGTCAAACGCAGGGGAGGGACAGAAACCTGGCAAATATAAGTGTAACGCGCCAGGACTTCATGTGTGGTATCAAATGCAATCACACACTCGCGTTAAGTGTAAAATGATGGCCAATAAGAGCGTGATGGATACTGGTAGACAGCAGACGACTGAAAACTGCAGACTGCTGGGAAAGTTTCCAGAAGTTCTACTCAAGACAAACTATGTGAATATCAGCAGCGTTTAACCTAAACATTTGTTGCACACATCAACTCTATATATTTCTCTTATTTGTCTGGATAAAAGCTGAACGTTGGAGCATTTTGCTGGTCTGGAGCACTCAGGTGTGTATTCTACTTCTGGGCAATTAATCAAAAATTAATGGAAACTGACATTCAGAACCAATTCCAATTATTGCTCTTCTTTAAAATATTAATTCAATTACCATTTATAATTATTCTGTGTGTGCTTCCTTTTAACTCATTTTGAAATAAAATGTGCTCTTTTACTAAAAAAATATCCCAATTTTAATAGCTGATTAGATTTTCAGCAAAACCCTTCTCAAAAAAAAAAAAAGATTCTGAAATAATCACTCATTAATTGGACTCAAGGTAACTGGTTCAGTTAATTGTGATATTGATTTGAGGTCATATTGCCCTAGTGTGCTAACACAATGCCAAGAAGGAAAGACATAAGCAACCATGGTGGAGAAGCAGCTGGTGTGGATCATCAGTCTGGGTGTTCTGGACCAGCTCAGTTCATGACACTCACACGTCTCAGTGCTGTTCTCTTCTTGTGCTCTGAAAGCAGATTTCTCGTACGATTTGTCGATTGCCGCTCGGAAGCTCTCGTTGCAGCCGCGACCCCTAATGATGTGCGGGCGCAGCCTGTGCACGTTGATCTCATCATTCAGGTCGGCCTCGGCAGCAGCGGTCTGGAGGCTCTCAAGGGAGCCGGACTTTTTCGCACCCGGAGAAGACCCGACTTCTTGGTCTGCAGAACCTGTGCAGAGAGTAAATAGCGTCAGTAAGGGCAGAACACCAGCGACATGGAAATGTGACTCCCCCACAAAGGTGAGCTGAAACGTACCATGGGTGCTAATCACTGACATTTTCCTGGATAAATCTGTAATAGTGGTAAGAGGTTAATTTGGTGAATCAGGACAAGATATAAGTGATAATTAAGATGAGAAACATCTGATGCCGTCGTCTGGCCAATGAAGTGTGTGAAATGAGGACAGGCTATTATATCTTCACTGAGAGACTTTCCTCTTGAGAAATATAATCTAACCTTTGTCTTTGTGCCTGTGCTGTCATATTCTGTTGCAGAAATGAAAATGCATATAAATGAGTCATTATGAAAAACAGCAGTGTGCCATAGAGATTATTATTATAGTTTTACACAACAGTACATGAAATTGCAAAAGTGCTATAATAAGCTAGAAACCTGAAACTTTTTCCAGTGGAGTTTGTTGTTTCACATTCTCTTTTCTTTTCTTTTCTTTCACTGAAGCTGAGCGTTGACATCCCACCAGAGGAACGTTTTAAAGATTTTCATCATGTAGGTCAGGGAGGTCAAACTCATCTCCACTGAGGGCCACATCAGCATCATGGGGGCCCTCAAAGGGCCAGTAGAGACTGTAAACTGTATAAACGTAAATAACAGTGTCTGTGTTGATTATTATCTCTACAAGTTATGAATGTTGTCTATTAAATTAGGCAGTGAGCACTTGGTGAAGAAAATGGATACAAAGTTGTGGGATTAAATAAATAAATAAATGAATAAATAAATGTTGTCAGGATCCTGCACAGACATTTTTCAGGGCCAATAGCAAAGGACAGTCAGCACACGTTTAGATTTATTATTTCTTAAATCAACTTTTAATTCATTCATTCATTTATTTGTAAGGAAGGAATAGTTTGTGGAAAACTGAGAATTTTGCAAGATTGCAATTTTTCTTGCCGTAAAATATTGTCTTTTGCAAAATCACAACTTTTTAACTTTTGCAATTTTTTAAATTAATATTCAAAATTGTAATATTGTGAGCTTTCTATTTTCCATAAGAATCCTTGGAGTAAAATTACAAAATCTTGGTGGTAAAAAAATCAATCTTTGTCCAAAAACATGCTTTGTCTTATGTTTGCATGTTTGCTCCAGTCCTCCACACATTCGCTAACGTGCACCACCACACACCTGCGTTAGCGAAGTCACACGTAGCATTACACAACCAAAGTCATGGATGTTTTAGTGATGTCATCTGATGACTCAACAGAACCTGCAGCCACAACTTCAACTTCAGTCAGGAGATCCTGGAAACCTGCTTCAACAAAGATCGCCTGAAACCAAGCCCTCAATCTAAAACCACCTGACCCTCCAAATACGAATGAAGGCTGCAGAGGCAGCGTGGACGTGAGTTTGGAGCTTCTGTGCTGCTACTGTCGTCATCATTTCACCAGTCTCATTTGTCATTCTCTCGTTGAGCCTCTTGCTACATCCAAACCTCTAGCAGCAGCTCCTTGGTGGCTAGCCAGCTCTCTCCACAGTACGTTTCGCTGTTAAACTCCTCTTCCAGACAGGGGCGTCCATCTTTCTGCTGTGTGTCCCACCAACACATCCTGAGAGTGCGACTGCTTCACTGTCATGAGTGCCAACTACACGGCTCATGTCCAACAAGCCGAAGAGGCCAAAAGGAGAGATTCTGGTCAGTGGTGTTGGACTTTCAGATGAGTAAACAACACATTTCATACATCTCTTCTTGTGCCAATCTAAATAAAAACCCTCTGTCTGTACATAAACTCAGTCCTGAAGTTACTTTTCAATACAGATGAACCATCCTGTTAGGCTGCATCCAATGTAGCGAAAACTGCTCGTATGTGAGCATGCAGGCTGCATCTGACAGTAAAATTAAACTTTACTGTGTATGACAAACGTCTGCGGAGACTGGAGCTCTCAAAAACAGAAAGAACAAACATCCTGTGGACCAGACAGGGAGGCAGGATGTATATTTGACACAGTGGGATTACAAGTTAGGATTTAACAGGATGCAGCAGTTGAATGGAACACAAATGACATCTGCTGTACTTGGAAACAGGGAATTATCCTCCTGCTTGGTATTCTGGCCCACAATCCCAGTCATCATTGTTTCTAGTCAACGTGGAGAATGACTGAGAGAAGCATGGAGACAAAGGGAATGCATGAGCGAAGCAAAGAGAGAGTTTGCCCGTCGAGCCGACGGTCTTGAACCTGCCTTTGTTTTCTTCAGAGGCAGATCCGACTCTCCTGGGAGGGTTTGACGGACAGCTCTCTGTTTGCCTGTCTATTATGTGATTCCTATCACACAGCGGAAGCTTCGCTGCTCTGCTCCTCATCTTTTTTCTCATTCAGAGGGAGCAAAATACATATTCACCTTTTGCATACAGACATGAGTTTGCTACTCACCACATGTCTGGAGGAGAAATGAAAATCATCTAAATAAGAAGAATAAAAGAAAGGCAATCAAACCAAACAAAGGGAGAGTGCACCGTTGAAAATAAAACTGGCCAATGTCGTATGTTCCTTAACCGGAACAAGGGCAAGGACAGGTAATTGGAGATGACCCAGTGCCATTAAGCATTAACGAGGAGATATGGCAAACTCAATGAATAAATCAGGAGTGGTTATTACAGAGACATGAGCCCATAGTATAATTAGAGCAGCTAAAACTACCCTTACTAGCCATTATTCACCAAAGGCCTTGCATGTAAAGACCTGTGTACAGACAGGAACTCCATCACACATAATTTATTCAAAAAGTGAGGGTTTATGTGGGGCGTTAAAAGGGTAATTATGTTAAAAATAGCCTCCAAGGTGGTCAGAGAAAGGCCATTTGTAGCTATGTGAAGACAAGCACCTTGGGTCAGCTGTTCTGTTATGTTTCTGCCACTTGAAGATCTTCAGCTGGACACGAGCTAAACGTGCAACCAAAAAAGTAAATAAATAAAGAACACTGATTTTTAAATTCACTTTGACATTCATTTCTTCACAGACAGTCTGAACCATGTTCGTTTGGTGTTTACCCATCAACTCAACTCTGATTGTTGATAAAAGTCCAGACCTTCTAAAATATGTTAACAACAATAAGAACAGCAGCACTTGAAGAAGTTTTTAAGAAGTAAAGTTTGGCAGACACATCCAGATGTTCTTTAGGATACCAAAGAGGGAGTATTTCTTTGTCTTTTATGAAAGAAGAGTAGAACAAAACAACTAAAACCCTTCATTGCTCTTCATGCAACAAGTGTTTAAAAAAAAAAATAGGAACATTAATACATATTAATGCATACATAAGCTCACACATAAGCTTTACTGTCAGAACCTTTTTGGAGTGTTGCAGTTCTGAAATCCAAAGGATGTCTGCATGTCTACACACACATAAATGAATCGATTAAAATAAATAACAGAAATATATAAATAGTGTGAGCTCGTCCCATCTGCAAAAATAACATAAAATATAATCAAATAAATGTAAGAATCTCAGCCTTTGTTTTGTTTTTGTGAGTTAGCAGTTAATTTTGTGCTTTGATGAACTCTACAAAAATGAGCTTTTCTTTCTCCATTTCTCATTCTACACTGAGCCTAACAACTGTACACAGATGTTCATATGGGAACGTACTGAACCAGCAATCTGGAGTGGAAACTCTGGTAGCTCAATAAAAAAAAAAAATCCACGACTATGTTTATGTATGTGAGATGTTTCTGGGGTATATTTTTTTAAATATCCCATAATCTACATTAAAACACTTTTGATTATTATTCTTACAGTTTTTTCCATGTGAACAGTAGAAATGTTCCCTTCTGTTATGTGCTTGAAACCCAGTTATTCAGTGTTAATTTAATGGACTAAATATCCTCTAATCTGCTCTAAGTGACTTTGATAAACCAGTTACAGAGAACAACTGGCAACGCCACTCCACTGCTGGGCTCCGGGCACCCGCCCATACTAAGAGTAACGAGTATTATCTTCAGTTATTTGCTCTCCAGAATGATGATGATGGCAACGGTTTCCGACTGAGCTGCAGTCCAAAGCCTGGAGAATCTCTCAGCATCATGAACATGCTGCAGTTACCTCAACACCTTTGCCATCCACCTCTAAAGGTGCTGAGATCACACAACTAAAAGTAGCTGGTTGTGAAGAAATAACTGAATTATTTTACCAGACTCTTGTTATTGATCTATGAACTTATTGTAACATTCATAATGGTCAATATATGAATATCGATGACAGCTCACTGAGCCGGCCTAAACACATGTTTGCCTCCACTGGTTCATAATCTGAATTTCATCTCATGGGCATGAACAAATAGTGAGATTCCTGCGTTCTTTGTTACTGTTTGTTATTAAGCACATGCAGAGCAACTGTGACGTCAGAAAATGAAGGGCAGATGCATTGATCCAGGTAGAAAAGATGGTCCTCCTCATGCAAGAGCCTTTCCATCATGAAGCTTGCAAAGCTCAGTGTCTGGAACGTGCTAACGTCTTCCTGCCAGCTGGAGCACCTCATGTCTCTTTCTTCCTTTTGGTTCTCACACTCAGTCCTGTTACCCATTTAAATGGAACTGAACTCCAGGGTGTCTGACCAGTTTAGCACATTTCAACAGCGATGGGCATCAAAGTCACGAGGTCCATCTGTGGACTGGGGAAGACTTGGAACACGGATAGAAGCACGGTTGAAAAAAATGATAATGGCTTGTGACAAAATAAAATGAGCCTCAGTAGCGAATAACATTCTGTCAGAAAACCGTAGAACAGGAAACAGCTTTATAAATGTGTTTCTGGGATGCAGGGGGACACACTTTATTCCTGCTACATTGCCTGGTTATACAGAGTTCTGACTAAAAACAAAACAAAACACAATGTTAACAAGTTGGGAAACGACAAAGATTAAGGGTTATTAACAGCAACGCTATATTCTTTAGCACTGAGCATGACGCAGAGGCTGTATGTCATTGTGTGGTTTTGAAGAAATCATTTTTATTAAAATCATGACTTTGAAATGAGAAGTGAAAAAGATGTTTCCTCTTTGGGGGACATGCCAGTTACAAGACTAATAAGAATAACAAGTTAGTCCTTCTATGCTGTAATTGGTTTGGTACTGGAAAGGCTTCTGTTCAGAAGATATCTCAAAGAGCTGTGTGGACTCATAACTGGGCTGGACTAAAATGATACCAGTAAGATGGTCTTTACTCTCCATGGTACAGATTCAACAAGGTACTGGAAACATCCCTAATGTCAGGTTCACACTGTACGATTTTTACAGTCTTATAAGATTAAGTTAAGTCACACTGCACGGCGTGAAATCCGTAGATACTTTATTCACACCATTTATGTTAATTTACATTCCCTATATGACTGAACAAACGTTGAATCATGGCTGCGACAGTGTCTTTCAGGATCTAAACGCAGCATCATCATGTGCAGGCAAGGAGTTCACGATACGATACATACCGCGATACATCTGTCACGATACAATTCTAGGACAATACACTGCAATCCTTGGTATGTTGCAATATATTGTGATATTCTACATAGTTCAGTGAAAATGTAAAAACGAAATCATTTGGGGACAGGAGGTACTTTTCTTTTGACTTCAAGTCCGACTATGAAATTTAGAGTTAAGCTTTGAAGAGAAACTGTGTAACTGGGATTATTGTAATTCATTCAATAAAACATCACATAAAAAGAGAGAATCTGTAAAGACAAAGTTTATGTGCTGCTGTTGAGCATCTGTTATATCACGGCAGGAAGAGGAATGGAAGACAGCGCTAATCTGAATTATAGCTTATGACACACCCATACTCAAATGCATCTTGATAAAAAATAAATAAATAAATAAGAGCAATAATACTGGTTACACCAAGAGACAGGCGCCACCTTATGAGCACATGAGCCATTTTCTGTCGTAATTGGACAACGCTGTCTAGAACTAATGAAATTCAGAAACAAAGGCTGACTCCAATTTGAAGCAATTAAGAAGCTTTTTTGATTAAACATATTGATAAAATGTGCATTTACACTGATGAGAACACTATCATAGAATTATAACAGCATCTTTTCCATATGCTCTTCCTGTTCTCAGTAATATCCAATTATATTTTCAGCACAGTGGCTATAATGGACAGTAATTTTATGGTCAACGGATTAGGTGAAACTGACCCCATTCCTCAACAGCACCTCCCATTGAAAGTTTTACTCTGCAAAAGACTTTTTGATGGTGGACAGAGGGCAGATCCCATGGAGCTGAATACAGTGGTCCAGACCTCCACCTGTGTGTGGACAAGCCAAGCTCTTAACAAGTCTCTGAGCTCTGCTGGAAGCTCGGGAGCTTTTCATCTGTTATGACTACCCACTGAAGCGAGAGAAGGCAGCGTCTGCTTCAGCCTCACTGGGACAAGCTCAGGACTCACACTATTTTCTAACCAAGACTCAATCTGTCTGTTTGAGCATGAACTTCTGCCTTTGTGTGTGCTTGCTTGCAACTGAATGGCCTTCACATCACCAGACACTCACTCAAAAGACCATTGTGCTTTTGTCACACGTGGGAAAGGTATAAAACGAATGTGGTGGCTGGAAAGGACTGAAATCAATATTTATGTGTTTGTGTGAGTATTTGTGGGTAATGCTATGCCTTCATTTGCAGAGCCCAAGTCAACAGATCAGTTTGTCGACTTAGACCTTCAGCCTTCATATCAGAATTGGGAAATACTGAATCCTCCTTGATAAGCTGATATGAATGCAGCAGAGAGCTGGACAAACATTCAGATGTTTACTGCAGTCAGCTGAGAGCAGAGTACATATACACAGATCCTCATGTGAAGCCTATTTCTGAGCACTTGCTGCATTAACTCATCACTCTTTATCAGCCATGGTTTTTTGGTTTGTTTGCAGTATGCACAGACTTTGGTGGAGTGGTAAATTAGATCTGACCTGTGTTGAAGCAGTGCCCTTCCTCAGAGACCCCACCCCACAACCCACAGGGTCCACAGGATAACCTCTCAGTAGCAGACACTCCAGGACACCCTCAGATATTCTTGGTCCAGACCCTGACTGGTCAGAGCTCTTCATGTCATTACGCTATGGGTGATGAACATATGAAGGCATTTCATGTTCACGCAGAGGTGAAAGAATGAGCCGAAGCAACATTCTGGTAGAAGATTCTGAGGTGGAATGCCATTCAGGCAAGAGAACAGAGCAGCTGCGTCACCAAAACCCACACTACTACAATATTTTCAACAAAAAATACTATACCATCTTAAACAGCATATGGTCTCAAAAGTAAATGCTTAGTCTGCAAGTCCTTTTAGAGATGCACCAATACCACAATGCAGCCACTTGTGTCCTTAAAAGATGAGTTCTCGTTCTCCACATAACTTTCCAAAAGAACAAACATGATTGGAAATAGTTTTAGAATATGTTAGATCTGAACCTCCATACATGTGCAACAATGTCATGCGCAGTGACAAATGGTTGCTAGGCACATAACATACCTAGATCCATGCTCTTGGACTTGCGGGTTTTGATGATTTCCAGCTGAGCAGCATTTTCATACTGCTTGGTGCGCTTTTCTGACATACTCTGGCGGCCAAAACCCTCCCTCTGGAAGCCGATGTCGGGGTCTGCATCCGGACTTAGCGAGCTATAGTCCATCATAGAGGACAGAAGAGAGGAAGAAAGAGACAGATGTAAGATATTCATGTTGACAAAGAGTTTTTATTTATTTATTTAACAGTTAATGATATGCTTCATTATTGTTGGCTGACAACAACATGCAGGACCATAGCTGGAGGTAATCTGATAGTGATGCTGTATGAAATCAAACAATCAATAGTCACACAAACCAAAACCTTAATCCAAAACACAGCTTCAGGATCATATAATGACCATATTCAGGCATACTGAATATTCACACATGCATTTGCTATACAAATGTTCAATTATTCATTTGAATTACTATTTCAGTCATTAGCTCCTCTACTTCTGCTCTGTAGGTTCAGGACTCTTTCTCAGGATGCTTTTCTAACTGGGAAAAGGAGGCTTGGCCCAGATATGCGATACCAGAGTGGGGTGCGAGTGCGACGGGGTCACGGCCACTCAATTCCCATTCAGCCCACCCCACCCCCACACGTCTGGAGCTCAGCAGGGCCAAACCCACTGCAGTGCACAGCCTTTTAGATTCTCTATATCTCTGTCTGGATCTTAATTGAAAATCAGAGGGGACAGAGAAAAGGAGGTTGGGAGGGGAAGGTAGCATTTGCATGCTGAAAATTGCATTTGCAATTAAAGTGAGGCTATCTTGCCATTTTAGAGGGAATTGAAATAACAAATGAGAGGACAGTCAATATTTTTTGTATTGTTCTGTTGGTGTTTGCAACAGTTAAATTACAGGATAAATTTCACAGAAGGATTTAATGTCTTATTTGAGTGCAAATAGCTCATTATAAACATATGTTGCAGTGCAGAGGTTAAGTAGTAAGGAGGAAATGTGTCCTAAATTTATCCTCATAGAGCAGATGTTCCTTCAAGCAGCCTTCAGTATTTGTGATATCACTTAAGACAAAAACTGCTGGCACCTGTTTGCATATAAACAATTCTTATTTATGCTGTCAATCCTATTTAGCAAAAGAGGTACTTCATATTTTGCAGAGGCCCCAGCGTCAACCTGTCACTTTGCCATCGAGTGTACGTGACAATCCTAACTAAGATCAGGCTGCCTCCACAAGCAGACGGGAATAGAGGGAAGAGAGGGATGACAGCACAGATGTATTATTCATTTATTCAGCATCCTTTGCCTCTTTCTCACCTACTCATCATCCGAAGCCCACAAATTTCAGCGTGCCCTTCTATTTTTCTATTCAGCAAATGTCATCTGTCAGAGCATGACTGAGACCGTGTGGACTTGAAAGTATGTGTTTTCACCCTGAATTCACTCTTGGTGGTGTTGTGTTTCTGGGCCAGACAAACGAACACCGAACAACAGACAAAGTGAGACGCCAGCAGGTGGCATGCAAGTCCATACGCTCAGGTACAAAGACAGACTAAATACCAAGCTTATGGGGATATGCGTTAGCCGGAAAAGAAAAAAAAGTGATGTTTTAAGTGGCATTCCAAATTAGTTATACCTGATGCCTGAACATGAACCCAAGGTCTCATAACCAAAGTTACGTTTAAAAGAAACAAAAAAAGTCACCATCTGGATTCAACTAAGCAAATAGGTAAGAGCCTCCCATTGGATAATTCCTGCGTGGATGATGATGTTTCTGCTTCAACAAGTTATTTCACTCTAATTGATGCAGTGAGCAGATTCTCAGTTCTAAAACAACTATGTCAGAGGCACATCCTGTGGTCCTGCGATTAATCTCTTTTGGAAGGGTCAAATAATTGGCATCAAGCAAAGAAAACATCTAAGGAGGGTCTGGGTTAAGAACTGTTCAACGTATTACTGAAATCTGGAAGGATAGTGGGGGACAGGGAGTTCATCAGGCTCAGATAGTGAAAGAATGGTTCAAGACCTGTATCCCATGGAGAATCTTTGGGATGTTCTGGAGAAGCCTTTGTTCTCATCATCAGTACAAGATTTTGGAGAAAAACTAAAGCAACCCTGGATGGAAATCACTGCTGTGACACTGCAGAAGCTCATTGAAATGATGTCACGGTGAATGTGATCAAAGCTAAAGGCGTGACTTTGTTTTTTATACAGGCAGTGCATTTAAAGAGTTGCAAATTACCACTGGTCAAGGAATTCCCAAATGAAAAAGTTGCATATGTTTTAGGATTGATCTTTTGCTGTTCTTGGACATAACAAGCCATTAAAGGTAACATAGGACTCAATTAAAGACCACCTCTCACTTTCTACTTAAAATAAGATGTAATTAAAATCCCCTTTCACGTTCCAGAGGGTTTTGGAGCACAAAGATGTACGGATGTAGTAGCCTTTAAAGGTTTGAGTTTATTAACCTGAGATCCAATTGAAATCCTCCCTTTCACAAACTCAATGAGAAAAGCATTAAGAAAAAAGTTAGAAGCAGCTTGACCATGCTGCCACCTCCCACACATGGCTCTAAAAGAGTGGCACCATTTCTCCATCCTGCACATGCTCGTGGTCTATCTTTAACAGCAGGTCCAGCGTATAAAGATGATACAGCAGTCTTTAAAAGCAATTTCCCCAATTCTGAGCAGATGCTTTCCTCTACATTCAAAGTCCTGCCATCATCTAAAATTTACGGAAGCTGAGCATTGCTCACAGGCACATCTACAGCTTTAACTTGCATTTTACATCAACATGCTCCTGTTTCCATCTACCTTGCAGGAAGTTAAATCTGTCAAACTGCTCTTCGGCCTTCACGTTAAGTGATGTGTGCTAAAAGCACTCACATTACCCTGGTGATGTTTTTTCTTAAATAAATATTTCCTGCAAAGATGCACAAGTGAGACATCAGATAGTCAATGATACATTATTTGGGGGGGGGGAACAAAAAAAGTGTTCTGTTTTTGGATTTATGATTTATGATTATATTTTTTTATTTATAAGAACATAAGGGTGTCCATAAGTATACGTGGTACCAGGACACCCTGGGGCGCAGTTCAATGATCAACTCTTTAGTTGTGTTGTTGGATTAGAGGCCGTATGTTTTGGACGTTTGGCGCTGAGCTGTCAACGTATCACTACTAGGTGGTGAGTTGGATCAGATGGAGGATGGTGCTCAGTAAACCCAAGTGTGTGGTGATGGTTTGCTGGGAATGACTGGCAGAGGAACCTGCTGCCTGCGATGGACTGGCGACCTGTCCAGGGTGTACCCCTGCCTTTCGACCAATGTGAGCTGGGATAGGCTCCAGCAGACCCCCGTGACCCTGAATGGGAAATAGCGGGTATAGATAATGGATGGATGGATGGAACCTGCTGCAAAGTTGTCAGTATCTTCTGCGGAGGTAAACTTGTCATCTGTTGGTGGATACCCCAGGTGAGACAGGCGGTCTGGATGAAGCTCGGTTATCTTGTGGGACTCCAGAAACAAGCAGGTACCAGCTGTAGCCTCTGTGGTTGCTGAGGCAAAAACCAGAGCTCAGACTTTAACTTAAGGACATGAAGCGACCAAAGGATTAAGATTGCTTTAACAAGCAGCTTGCAGTTAGTTTCCCAAGTAGATTGACTGGACTGTCCCTTAGAAACAGGGTGAGAAGATCAGAAACAGAGTCCACCTGAGAACCACAGAACATGATGTGTAAATCTGCAGCACACACACATCCTGGGCTTCACAGACCCTTGACTTTCAGGTCTTTTCTCAGCACTAGTGGCTTCCTCCAGACAAGGGAGACAGGATCACTCCGCATGTAGCTGTCAGTGCTGATCTTCATAGCCTGGAATTTCTTTTGAGGTTCAGCACATTGGCATTCTTCCCCGTCTCGGCCTTCATCACGTGAGCGACTTCTGTCTTGAGTCTATGTGCATAGAGATCTTCTGGCTGCTTTACTCACATCACATCAGCCACAAAGGAAGTGGTCAGGTCTGCAAAAAGCCTCAAATGCAGCACATTACAACTGGTGCTGCCACTAAACGGACAAAAATATCAGCACTTTCAGTGTACTCAGGTGCTCTCTATTCAGGAGGGGTTCGTAGGAGAGCTGCTGCTCCTCCATCACGAGGAGCCAGTTGAGGAAGTTCAGACATCTTGTCAGGAGGGCTACTGGGTAACTCCCCAGGGAGGTGTTTTGATCATTTCCAACTGGTCCTGGGGCAGACTCTGAGGGAATTATACATCTCAGTTGGCTTGGGAAAGCCAATGTCATGATGTGGGTGTATTTGCTGTGGTCATTGTTGGGTTTTGTTCAGTGTTGGTGTTCTAGGTTCTTGTTTTCTTGTCTCTGACCTTTTCTGTGTCTGTGAGCTTTACTTCCTGTCTTATTTTGAAATCCTATCTGTGTCTAGTTATGTTCTGTTTGACTTTCCTGTGTCTCGTTACCCCTGTGTGTGTATATAAGATCCTGTCTTTGTCTGCCCTGTGCTGGTCTCTACTGTTTGCTTGCTATGTTCCTGAGTCCTGTTTTGTCTGGTTGTTTCGTTTACTTTTTGCTCTGCTTTGCCCTGAGTTTATTTCTGGTTTTGCATTGTTTTTGGATTTTCCTGCCATGGCTAGCATTTTAGTTTTTTCCAATTAAATATCAGTTTTGGACCACTCCTGCCTCCCGCCTGCTGTCCTGCATTTGGGTCCACCTTATAATATTTGGGTCCACCCCACACCTCATGTCAGCCAACGTATTACTGTGGAAAAGGTAGAGGAGGTGGCTGGAGAGAGGGAGGTCTAGACTCTGCTTAGACTGCTGCTTCCATGACCCAAACTCAGATAAGCAGAAGTAAATGAATGGATGGAAAGACGACGTGCCACTGCCGTGTATTACGTTATTTCATGCTGCTGCTTGGCAGTTGGTTAATGACTTTGTTGTCTTTAATCACCATTATCTTAAAGTTTGTTTCCTCACTGGGACAAAAACCTAGTTTTATTTTTGGTTCAATACAATGCAAGTAAAGGAAATGTAAAGTTTGTTCTAAATATGTTCAGAAAATTGTATGAAAAGATGCTGAATGATGATGAAGTTGTAAACAGACAGACGAAGACAATAAAACTAAAATAAATGAGTTGAAGCCTGCAACTTTAATTTAGTTTGACTGGACCAGCTGCTTCACTCTGCTGTTACTGCAGACTGGCCAAAGAGATGTTTTGGTGTGTGAATAGGTCACACTGGCATCATTCATGCAGGCATATACACACAGACAAACCCAGTGAGGGGACTGGAGAGCATGCATGGTGACCAGTGAGAGGTCCTCTGTATTCAGTGTTGGTATGTGCATTATCTACCATTTAAGTTACTACTAACCTACAGAGACATGTGGGATTAGTCTAATAGTGTTGGTGTATTTGCATGCAGTAAGGGGTTGCTTGCATTTATATGTTGCTGTGCCGATAGTGGGATGGAAAACCTTCCTTAATAGAGCACTTGTGATTCTTAGTTACACAGCTGATGACAGAGACTATTAGGGAGTCGAAGAAAGTAGGCAGTTCGCCTTTAAATTTTGCTTGTTTGTGTCTGCATGGACCTTTTCCACTTTATATGTTAATTTGTGGAACTGTTTACCTGCCACTGTGTATCTAAACACACTGGGGGCATGTATGTGGTAGTATGTGCATTTGTGGGTGAAAAAAAAGCTGTTTGCATGTTTGTCTGGAATATTCTTCTTTGCTAGCTGGTTGACAGCCTGTGGCAGAGCTGCCAGGGAAATTGCATTTCTACCTGTGACAACTCACAAAGACAGCGAAGGACACACCCTAGTTTTCTCTTCTTTCTTCTCTCTGTCTTTTTTCTTAATCTCACGTTAATGACAATAGACACTTATCCCCCACTGTGTCAGCCTCATCCACGTTGAAGCCCAAATAAGGAAATGAGCGCTGTGGCAGTGTCCCTGTTGTTCCTAAAGGCTTCAGAATCATTTTTCCCCCCTTTTCTCTTAAAGGGAATTAAGCAAAGCACTATTATTCTGGAGTAACAGTTCTGTTCCTACTTTAAATAGGAAAACTTTATTCACTTGGGCTTTACTGTTTGATAGCCACATGCCACATGCTATTAGCAGCATGTGCACACAGGTAAGCTAGCAGGAGTTCTTCCATTGATGATATTATGCCTCTAAAATGTCAGAAGGATGTTCGTACTACAGATACCCCACTGGCTTTGCTTGTGCATGTCAGAGCTGCTTGGTGGAGACTGTACCATCTCATGAACAGAAAAAACTCTACATTTGTGACTTTGATGATTGCAGATTGTTACAGCAGCTGAAATGTGAGGCTTTCTCACTGCAACACCTGTGAGAACTGGAACAATTAAAAAAAAGTCAAAGTGATGCCAATCAGAAAGAAGCCGAGAAAGATGATGAAAAAAAAAAAAGACACCACATGTGCTGAAGAGAAGAAAACACTGACTGACCTAAAGAGAAGTGGAGCTACATTTATGGACTGATGAAAACTACATTGTTGTTGTTTTTTGATCCAGACGCACAAACAATTTACCAGACGTCCCCCAAACACTGAGTTCAAGGCACAGTGAAGCATGGTGGAGCAAGCATCATGATATGGGGATGGTGTCAGGTCTATTTATCACATACCAGGATCATGTATGAGTTTGAATACATCAGAATGCATGAAGACGTCATGTTGTCTGCTACCGAAGAGGAAATGTTCTTTAAATCTGTGTTTCAAGAGGAAAACAAGCTCAAACACACCAGTAAGCAGCAACATCCGAGTTCCAGACCAACCACATTAACTTTATGGAGTGTTCAGACCAGTGCTGAACACCTGTTCACAGGTGACTCCATGAATGCAGGTGTGAAGCAGCTTTCACAAACAGCTGTTATACAACTAAATATGAGAAACACTTTCCACTAACTTAAAGAAAGAAAGTGGGAAATATTTACTTTATCTGGGAATACTCAGTCTGGTGTCATGGAGAGTTGCTCAGACCTGCAGGTTACAGTTGCATCAGGTAAAAGAAATGATCCATCCAGAATTACCCAGCATACCCATCTTGATTGACCCTCGACTTCCGATCATGCGACATGGTTAATCAGAGGTGGGTAGCACAAAACTGTTACACCATTCTCTAAAGAGGGACACTTCAGAGAAGAGGGAGGTAGCATCTGAGCTTCCCCCGACTGTTTGCTGCTTTGAACAGAAATGTAAAAAAAGTAACTGTGTCAGTGATCTGTCCATCAGGCTCAGTCTTATTGTGAACTGGAAGAGGATGTTAAAACACCACGCAGCATGCAGGAAGACTGAAAGTACGTAATACACCCCTCCTCTTCATGTAATGGCTCCTGGGTGTCACTTTTGGTTCTTTTCTGCATGTTTATGTTGCAGTGTCCAGAGGCTAGCTAAGAGCTGGTGCTAATAAGGGAAACAATTCACAGATGTTTACATGTTAGTTTTTGTAATTGCAGCTGCAGGGGTGCAGTACTCATACATTCAGCAATGAAAGGATGCACGTTATTATGTTGTGCATCAAAAGTAAAAACAGCTAAAGGAGAGAAAGGGGTCGCAGTACTAGTGTCCTTGTGTCTGAAACTTCTTTCAGAGTTGTCTTGTCTTTTGCTTCTTTCAGCGGTTTTATTGCAGCATATTATAGTACATTCTTCTGAAAGGTTTATGTTTTCCTCTTTTTGAAGGCTGAAGTTAATTCAGTTCTACTCAATCGTGCTTTATTAATCCCTGAAAGGAAATTAAATAACACTGAGTTGGCATCACAGTGAGGAGTTGATAAAATACCATAGAGGGACTGCTGCCAAAGAAAAATACTCATACATGCACATGTGGTAAGAAGGCAAAATGAAAAGTAAAAACTTTCCTTATTTTCATATTATGTGGACTCAAGGCACCACAAATGACTGTTGTTGCAGTTAAAATATCAATACTCAATTTCATTTGAAGGAAAACGGTGCTTTGGTTTTCTAGCTGTAGCTTCTGTCTCTGCTGCAGTGGAACCTTGAGGTACAAGTTCACCAACTCGTACCAACATACGAGTTTTCAGAGTTACAAGGCGTCATTCCTCCAGTCTTTTTGCATTGATTTGCGAGCAGAAATCTGAGTTACGAGTTGCGAAGCTTTAGGAACTATGGACTCCAGTCATCCAGCTGAGACAGCTGTGATGAGGTTGTGTCAACGCTGACGATGGAAAAACTTGGTTGTTGGAAAACAATGTATTGATTTTTTTTTTAGCAAAAACTAAACCACTATTTTTTTTTCATTTCTGATTTACAAGAAAAAACAAATGCAATTTTAGTACAAAAGTCTCATTTTTATAAAAGTTCACAATTTTTGTGACATTTGATTATTTTATGGCAAAAAGTGATATTGTTTGAATTTTCAATTTTGCAACAAAATTTTTCTTGTTTTGTTCTTGTTTTTTCATTTTTTTTTAACCAAGTCCTGGAACTAGCAGGAAATCTGAGAACACTAATGAATAATCAGCCATTTAAAGGTAACCATGGTGATAATGTTGACACCTTTTTGACCAGCTCTTCAATGGTAACCATGGTGATGATGCATCCCAGGATGAAATAGAGTTTGACACCTTTGGTTTCTATAATTAATGGAAACGTATGATCATGTCAACCTGATGTTGTTTTAATGCTCCAGCCTGACACTTGTAAATCTTGTTGGAAAACTTGTCCATGGTTCAACAACACAATTCCTGTCAGAATTTATGATTTCCGCTCCTGTCCCCTCCTCTCTCTCTGCAGGATGACTGACCACTGCGACTGATCCCAAGAATGCCTGTGGTGCCAGCAGGTGGGGCCTCCACCTCCCACCATGTCGTACCCGTCACGCTCACTTGCTACTGGCTGCTACTGCTCTTACATGCCGCTTTTGGCCAGAAACCCGCAAAGCTTCCCTTGATTAACCGGAAGCCATTCATCGCCGCCTGGAACGCTCCACTGGACATGTGCACCATCAAATACAACATCACCACCAATCTTGGCCGCCTCTTTCACATCCAGGGAAGCCCGCGTGCCAACTGGACAGGTCAGAATGTCACCATTTTCTACGCCAACCGGCTGGGCTACTACCCCTACTACACCCCTCAGGGCAAACCCGTACACGGGGGGCTTCCTCAGAACTGCAGCCTGGACCTACACCTACTCAAGGCTTTCCAGGACATCAATCACTTCATCCCCGCCAGGGACTTTCGTGGCCTGGCTGTCATCGACTGGGAGTTCTGGAGGCCTCAGTGGAGTCGCAACTGGCACAGGAAGGACATCTACCGCCGCAAATCCAAGTACCTGACCAGGAAGGCGTACATGAATGTCACCGCGGCTCAGGTGGAGGAGCTTTCACGGCGGCGCTTTGAGAAAAGTGCCAAGATGTTCATGCAGCGGACTATCCAGTTAGGGACGCAACTCCGCCCCAACGCCCTCTGGGGTTTCTACCTCTACCCTGACTGCCACAATTACAACCTGCATGAAGGGAACTACACTGGCCTCTGCCCCCTAGTGGAGCGGATGAGGAATGACGAGCTGCTGTGGCTCTGGAACAGCAGCACGGCGCTGTTTCCCTCTGTGGCAATAAGGAAAAGCAACACCAACAGCATCCTCAACCTGCACTTCTCCCAACACAGGATCCGAGAGTCGCTCCGGATCGCATCTCTGACCTCGAAGGACTACGACCTTCCCACTTATGTTTACCTCAGGCTGGGCTACAGAGACGACGCCCTGGCCTTCCTCACTACGGTACGAGAAGATCCACTGTGGTTTGTGTGCACTTAACTTACATAGATTTAACTATACAAACGTGGATCCAAGTATTATATAAATATATAATAACTTGGGGTTCTTACTTGGATATCCTCATATAATACTTGAATCCAGCTGATTTTTTTAATTTCTGACTGATAAGTTTGGTTTTCCATACTTCAGTAATTCACCAGCTAAATGGTGACACCATCATCATGGGACCAGTTAATTGGACCATTAAGGACCCAGTTGTTCTTTATTTTCAGCTATGTTGTCAGATATCGCGCTAGTTCCTGGACCCAGTCATAAAAGTTGAAAAAAGAAAAGAAAAAGTTCATTTTTGCCATAAAACCTAAGATTTCACAAAATTCATGACTTTTGTCATAATTGTTTTTGTGCTAAAATCACAAATTATTCTTGTATAATTGCAAATTTTAAAACAACAAAAAAAAATCACAGGATATTGCATCTTTTTTTTTGTTAAAAAGTACATTTTTGTCATAAAATCACAAATTTCACAAAATCGTCGACCATTATAAAATTGAGACTTTTTTTCTTAAAATTTCACGAAATCACGAAATTTACTTTTTTTTATGTAAAATGGAAATTTGAGTATTTTAAAATTGCTTTTTTTGTTGTTAAAGTAAGATTAGCAAATTTTGAAAATTTCAAATTTTTTTTTTACCGATCCAGATTTTTATCGTAAAAAAGCAAATAAGCAAATTTACCAAAAACATGACTTTCGACAAAAATTAACACCTTTTTGTTGCTAAATCTTGTCTTTTTGTGATAAACCAGCTGCTCTCCACCTCAATTATTCCACTTTCTGATGTCAGTACTGAATAAAACGGGCAGTCGCATTGAAATTCCCTCAGAAATGTTCTAGTTAAAAGTTTATAATCGTCTTTTCACGCTCTCGGCCAGATAAAATGAGGCTGCATTCAGAACGCAGACCCGTGAGTTTCACACGTGTACTTAATGTTTCATTCAGTCAACTGACAACTGCTGGATCACTTAAAGGACAACTTTGATTTTAATACTACCAGTGATGTAGTTTTAAGGGAACATTTTAGGTCCCAGTTTAAAGGTCCAAACCTTTGAAGGCCACACTTTAAAGCTGTGGTGCCATTTAGACCATAAGACTCTTCCAGATGGTGGATTCTTCACAAGCTGATTGGCAGACAGGTCGACTTGGATGAGCTATATCAAACACCAGTGAGGGCGCTAAAATTTGTTTGTCATTGCTAAGTGGTCTGGAAGGACCAACTTCAAATAGGCTCCATCTTGATAAGTTGACCACAAATTTAAAGTTGGAAGAACTGCATTCTTCTGTGATACAATTAAAAGAGCAAGACTGTGCTTGACTAGATGCAGACTTCTGACTGAAACAGTATTTCAAAGACTGTGTCGTCCAAAAGATGCAGCCCCAGAACTGGGCCACAGTTAGAATATACGCCACATTAAGTTTTGTTCATCTTTACAAAACACAGCTCTGAGGCATGAACGGCCGATCCAGAACAGGTTTGACAAGAAGAAACATGCTTTGACACTGGAGTTTTTTATGTTGAAAAGATCAAAAATCTGTGCAGACATGATAAACTACCGGCTTAAAATGAGCTACTGCTCTTTACTAATTGTAATTTTAATATCCTTGGTCACATGTATCAAATGCAGATCAAATTATGATAAGATTTACAATTTTACGATGGATGTAATTTTATGTCAAAATGTGGCAAAACTTTGATATTTTCCAACAAGAAAGTGACATCTGTGATTGTACTTGGTTGATTAATTTTTTTAAGAAGATCATTTGTGATTACATAAGAAAAATCTGTGATTTTAGAATAAAAAACTCAATTTTATGATAAAGGTAACGATTTTTGTGAAATTTGAAATTTTATGACAGAAATTCATTTTAAAAATACAGACTCACATATCTACCTAACTACTTACCCACCCACCTACCTACCTATCTACATATGTGTGTGTGTGTGTGTGTTTGTTTTTCTATTTCTTTGTTTTCTAACAGCTGAGTTCAGTAACTTACAGAAAATATGACGACTTAGCTTCTTGAGAAAATAAAGAACAATTGTTCCTTTAATGGTAACTATGAAATACAGTTTGAGCCCTCTGCTCTAGGTATTAGACGTTGAGGTGTGTTAAGCGCTCTCAATATTCTTCTGCTAGTAAACTGCTGCCCCTCCTGTCTCAGAAGTACCACAAGGGGGCGCCACACACCTGTTCATTTGAGTAAGTTAAATTGAAGGTTGAGAACCTCAGCTCAGCTCAGGAAACGGATAATCAGCACTTACAGACAGGTAGAAAATACAGGTGGTATTTTCAGACCAAATTTCAAATCTCCAGCTGCAATGAGGTCATGGTATTTACTTTAGTTCACTGAAGAGCGTTTGACGCTCTACATGCAGCTCTACATTATTATAGCCAGAACCTTTCAACTTCAGTCGAAAATCTCGTGTGGCGTCAGAATGAGCTCTGTATGAATTAAAAAGGAATACTTTTATTGGCTGAATAACTGTCATCAATAATAGTGATGTAAAGAACCTTCATAAGTCATATTAACAAAGTAATGCAATATCCCCACATATGAGTCCTCAAACCGTTCAGAGAGAAGAAAGCTCAGTTTCTAAATTGAGTCGCTTCTGCCATCTGGTGGTGATCTGGCACAAATATCAACATATTCTGATTTTATTCAGACACAGTTGGAAGAAGCAGCATTAATAACACAAATGTTTTCTGTGTGTTAGTGGTCTGAACCTGTGTGTTTCCTGCAGAAAGACTTGATCTACACCATCGGGGAGAGTGCTGCTTTAGGGGCTGCAGGATTCGTCATCTGGGGCGACCTGAACCTGACATCTTCCAGGGTAGGTGCATTTCCTTTTTCTTTTTTTTTTTTCTTTTTTTTTTTAGGGTAGGTGCATTTCTACAGATGAGCCATCTGACATAAAACCTTAAATTGTGGCCTCAGATGAGTATTTTGTGGCTCTAAATTACTAATTTGTGAACTCAAATTAGAATTAGTATTTTGTGACCTCAAAGTACTATTTCATGGTCTCAAATTACCATTTTGTGACTTCAAATTAGTAATTTGTGGCCTCAAATTTCTATTTCATGGCCTCAAATTACTATTTCGTGACCTGAAATTATGATTTCATGGCCTCAAATTAGTATTTCTATTTTGTGACCTCAAATTAGTATTTTATGACCTCAAACTACTATTTTATGACCTCAAACTACTATTTTGTGACCACAAATTACTATTTCGTGGCCTCAAATTACTATTTTGTGACCTCAAACTAGTATTTTGTGGCCTCAAATTACGATTTCATGGCCTCAAATTAGTATTTTGTGGCCTCAAATTAGTATTTTGCGGCCTCAAATTACTGTTTTGTGACTTCAAATTAGTATTTTGCGGCCTCAAATTACTACTTTGTGACCTCAAACTAGTATTTTGTGGCCTCAAATTACGATTTCATGGCCTCAAATTAGTATTTTGTGACCTGAAATTAGTATTTTGTGGCCTCAAAGTACTATTTTGAGACCTCAAATTACTATTTCATGGCCTGAACTTACTATTTCATGGCCTCAAACTACTATTCTCTGACCACAAATTAGTATTTCGTGACCTCAAATTACTATTTTGTGACCCTCAAACTAGTATTTTGTGGCCTCAAATTACGATTTCATGGCCTCAAATTAGTATTTTGTGACCTCAAATTAGTATTTTGCGGCCTCAAATTACTATTTCATGGCCTCAAATTATTATTTTCTGACCTCAAATTAGTATTTCATGGCCTCAAATTACTATTTTGTGACCTCATATTAGTATTTCATGGCCTCAAATTACTATTTTGTGACCTCAAATTACTATTTTGTGACATGAAATTAGTATTTTGTGGCCTCAAAGTACTATTTTGAGACCTCAAATTACTATTTCATGGCCTGAACTTAGTATTTTGTGGCCTCAAAATACTAATTTGTGGCCTCGAATTAATAATGTTCATGGTGTCAATTTAGTATTTTGTTGCCTCAAATGAGTATTTTTGTACAAGTATTAGTATTTATGATGTCATGACATCATAAATACACAGGGTCAGCTGTTAAAATTCAGGCCACCTGATTTAGGATCAGTATTCTTATTCTTTAGTTTATTTTAACGTTCTGTTCTCAGGCCTTTTGATCTGAAATTATGACCACCCCCACCCCCCCTTAAAAAAAAACACACACACACAAAAAACAAACAACTGCAGCAGGACAATAGAGAGTTGACACCATGTGGTCAAATGTGGTTTTTCTTCCTTTTTTATAGAGAAACTGACCCTCAAAACCACCAACTTCTCAGGGAGGAGTTATATATTTATTTGTTCCATTAAAGTCTACAGAGCAGTCAAATCTATTTTCATGTCGTTT
>JBAMYA010000013.1:2315263-2331896 GCA_037176975.1 Arrhamphus sclerolepis
TTTCTTTATACACACACACACACATATATATGTATATATATATATATATATATATATATACATATATATGTGCGTGTGTGTGTATGTATATTCTACACGATTTTAAGATTGAAAAATAATACACTGAGGAGTAAATAAATGAAAAAGGGAGGAGTGAACTTGGCTCTGACCCAGCAGATTTGTGTATAATCGAGTTGCTAGCAAAGAGCTTAGTCTGTTTTATATCAATTCATTTCTCCCTCGACCGACTCAGTAAAGCAAGAAGCAGCAAGGAAATCAATACAGCTTCGTACCTCTGTTCTTTAATACTGGCAAACCATGAACAACAACGGCAGTCTAATGTAGCTGCCGTGACAACAACCAGCTGTGAAACACCTCTGGAGGAATAATAAGCAACATAAGCTGATTGCTTTGGACTAGGAATACAAGAACAATGGGCACTTTGCTTGGTTATCAACTATTCATCTATTTCTTTGGACAACCTGATATAAAATAAGATTATTTCACCTAAAACAATCTTGAAGTGGAGTAGCTCTGACAGCCTCAATTACAGTTCTGTGGTGAAACCATGCTGGGAGGATATTAACTAGGCCAGTGGGGTTGGCACTTATGAAACAGGCCATTAGTCTGCTGTAATTGTCACCAATATTGTCACGCATTTGTCTACCCTGTCCTAAGCTTTCACATGAAACATAAATTTGACTGTCACATCAATCTGAGGTCGCAAATTAATTGTGCAATTAAGATTTTCATTGCTTGGCAGATACAGCTACTAATGGATCAATGACAAGTGTGATATGATCGTAAAGAGGGGATTTTAATGTAGTGTTTAATTGCTTTTATGTGGTCGTCAGTGTTACAACTGAGGCTACACAAGACCATTTGTTCTCTGGTCCAATTGAAAATGAAATATGCTGTTTATGGCGGGTCACGGAGCAATGTGGGGGGGCAGGTTACGGACGATGTTACGGCACTGAAACATAAGTTACTAATGAAGAACAGTTTGCACATATGGGGCTGTTTAACCACGCTAAGTTTAACACTTCTAGCCTGGTTTAAAACACATTAAATCGTAATGACTTGCCGGAAACATGTGTCTGCATGTGTGATTTTTGTCCTGGCTGTTTTTATTGATCAATTTTTTTGTGTTTGTGTTTCTTTGTGTCACAGGCAATCAGTGAATTCATTTGAAGGTCCATCACTGACAACGTGTTGACGAACATGACAGCTCATTCATCGTTTCTTGTTTTTGGTTTTTTAATATTGTTTTTTGTCTGCCCTTGCCTGTTGCAAAGTGAAGCATGACTTGACTGTTACACACACACATAAAAAGGGATCTCCACTACATTTAGCCAGGTGATATGGAGTGAAGACAAAGTCCTGCATCCTGCGGTAAGTGCAAGAGTGCTTCATGCTGGGAGGTGTACTGTATTGCTACAGAAACAAATAACCAGTAGATACGGCTGACAAATTTGTAGCGTATATGTGTCTTCCAACTTCTAATGAAATGTTTCCCGTCTGATTTTTATGTACAGAAGTCAGAGGAGCATGCGTGCGAGGCTGGTTTTCAGTGCTACTGAAGCAGAAAGAAACTGCTTTGCTCTTGGAATCAGCCCCCACCTCTCTCCAATCTGTGTTTTGGAATTTTTATTTTTTCTTATCTCTTTTTTTCCCTTCACATGATGATTAAATTTAGATAATTTCCCATTATTATTATTATTATTTTTTTCATCTCGATCCATCCTACCCTATTATTAATCTAAATATATTACATGCACTTTTTACTAATCACATCCTAAAAGTAATTGATTGCACAAGCACAGAAGCAATTATAAGGAGTTATCTAAAAAAGACTGCAAAGCAGCGAGACTATTCATTTTCATTCTTTGGCAAATATGCAGAACTAGTCAATGTTTGGACACACTCAACTCATTAAAATAAAAAGTACCGTAGACTGGTACTGTATAACTTGTGCCTTTTTTTTTCTTCTCTTTTCTTTTTTTAAATTTTTTTAACATTCCTGTTCCCATGAACTCACTTTGATAATGCATGTTGAGCGGATGATTCCACCCAACCTGTAGGGGGCAGCAGTTCATTTAGTTTTTACTGTTTTCCACAACACAACATAGATTTCCCTTTTAAAAGTTTGAGTATTTCCATTTTCATAGTTTCAGTATTTCCTGATGTGTTTCCAAAAGAGAAAAGAGATCTCTGTGTCCGTGTTCCCATCGGTCCTTTTTCCTCTGGTGGTTTAAAGGTCATTAGGTTTGTTTCACCGCTTAAACTCAACAACTAAATTTACTACTAAATGTATTACTCCAACACACTTGGCTTAATGAAGCAAAATACTGGTGAGATGATAATTCCAGATCAAATCTGGTGCACCACCAAAAAGATATGATTATGTAAATTCCAACAAAAAAGTTGTGACTGTACTACAGAGGTCTTAGTTTTTTGAAAATCTTGCAAAATTTGAAATCTTACAACAAAAATATTAAACTGTTTTCTGTTTGTTGGTTTGTTTTGTTTTAGTTTTTTTTGTGTGTGTGTGATTTTGCAAGAAAGAAAATGGGTCTAATTTAAAAACAAAAGCCACTTGTGACAGCGTACCCTCGTCGAGCTAAGCTAGCTAAGCTAGCTAACATTAGCCACCAAGAAAAACAACAAAAGGACCAAAACTTCTCAAGTCCAAAAACAAATACGAGCGGGTTTGTTCTGGCAAGTTTGTCGAGAAACACCGTGGTAGACCGAGTCCAGGAACCAGCAGGAAATCTGACAACACAGCTGGTCAAAGAGGAGAACCGGCCCTTTAACAGTAACCGTGGTGATGATGTGCCCTGTGATGAAGCGGTTTGACATCCCTGATTTAACATATTTTATCAGCTTAAAAATGTCTGATATCCTTGATGTGGGGAATCAGAGATAAAGAGAAAAGGGGCATTTCCAGAGTTATTCCTCATTTTTCTCTATTACTGTTTAACTTCTCTCCCCAGCAAGTACTTGTTTATTGAAAGCTTTTGAAAGCTGTTGCCATTGCAACAGAAGAGATGTCAAAACACACTCTGACCACGTTAATTAAAGATCCAACACGAACCTGGTGGGAGGGGAAATTGATTTGAGGCGAGCGCAGTACGGCAGGCATATAATAAAACATCTAAACAATGGCAGCTGACATAAAACATCAGCAGGCAATTGTCAGACAGACAAAAAAAAAAGGGTTCATTTTTATTTTCGTCCGTGCAGTTGCACGCCGTGTGTGTGTACGTTTCTATATGGCTGCAAGCCTCTGGCTTGTCAGTCATGCTGCACTTTAAAACATCATCACACTGTCACTGAGGCAATTACATGGATGTTCACGGGTATATTTTTATACGTTTCCAAGAAATGCAGTGTGTAGATGTGTGAAAAAAAAGTACACCGTCTTTCAGTTCCAATGTTTTATGTATCAGGAAACAGCACAAAAATATCATCTGGTTCTTGCTACATTGGAGAATGTAACTGCAGTAGAAATCCTTTTATTGAAATAAATAAATAAGCTAAACACACCTCATGATTCAGTGGCTTGTTGAGTCACCTTTAGTGGAAATAACTTCAGTTTTGTTTTCATGATGACATCATCAGTCTTTCTGCAGGGAGTTTGCACCCTCTTCTCACAGTTTTGATTCATTTCATTGAGGTTTGTCTTCACTTGTTCATGCACAACATGAATATTGAGGCCTGGATTTTGACTGGGTCACTGCACTATTATTTCATTTTAGATATACTGGTGAGTATCCAGTTAAAACGAGCCATACTTTCTCAGTTTTATATAAGCTGTCTTGAATATTTTCTACTCATAAATACATTTGTTTTATTGTAGAATAATAAAAATTTGGAAGACTAGCCCTTCCTGGGCAGTTGTTCCTCTAAGATTACTGCTGATGTCTTTCCTCCTTGTAATGTCATTTCATTTAATCAAGCCTATTTAATTATCATCAGCTGGCAGGGAGAAACCATGACTTCCTTTTCCATTCATGGCTTGATGATTGTAGCTTTGTTTACATGGTGTTACATGTTTTTATACTTGAGGAGGACCAGATTATTTTGTTTTCTGTCAATACATTTATTTGTAAAATCTTAAAATTGCCAGAGAGAGAAGTTTCGTTCATGCATGACATGTTTGTATGCAAACACAAACAGTCACAGAGACAGAAAAAGCAATTACCTGCTGTGTGTCTCCACTGCGCCTAAGTTGCAATATCTGTCACCTGTAAAGCCTTCGCTGCTTCATCTGACTTTTATGCTTACAGGGATTATTGAGATCTGTGAGAGCACTGCTCGGTAATGTGAGATTGTTCTGTGGGAGAAAATAAAATAAAGATTACCATGTCACCATGATGGACTTTTCCTATCCACCTCATGCATAAGGAGCTCCAGTGAGTGGAGCCATCAGCACCTTCTCCTGCAGCCGTCATGAGCGCACCAGGCAGGGGCACCTGTGAATTTTTAACACCCCTGTGGCATCATTCAGCTGCTGTCAAGGGTGCATCAGTCTGTGCATCCCTCCAGTTAGAATTGAAATATTGGTTGTTTTGGTAATCTGAGAGTGGCAGGTTTGAAGCCAGCAGCAGGCAGGAAGCCACTGTCAACACAACATTTTTAAGAGCGATAAATTATTTTAAAACTTCTTCAGTTCCAAAAGTGTACTTAGGATCGAGCAGGAGTCAAATATGTGCTCTCCTGTCACTTCATTTATTCAGAATGTGTCTTGAAAGTACAATGCATCCTAGGTGGCTGTTATTCTGCAGGTTGAAAAGCTCCTCTGGTGGCACGAACAGCCTGGGTGCCAAGCTACGTTTGCAGGTCTGAGGCTGGCATCTGGGGCCCCTGGTCTGCCAGGGTGCCGTGAAGCTGCAGCCCGCTGTCAAAGCCGCTGAGCACAGACTGGACGAGGGCAGTAGCTTCGCCATCTGTTGTGCGACAGCCAAAGTCACCCCGTGTGTGGACCGCTCATCTGAGTAGGAGCGTGTGTTTGTCAGTGTCTGAGTGCGAGTAAGACAAAAGCTGCGTTTTCGTACGCATCATCACAAAGCCTCTCGTTACACCTGCAGAGTTCGGTGACATGATGCAATTGTACACATGCTTGTGTTAAATCTATAACTGTGGACAAATAAAACACACCATGTTTTTTTCATGTACATACGCTGACGAGGAAAATGATGTCAACCCTTAACTGGTTATAAGCATCAATTTTGTGATGTAATCTTCATCTGCAAGTCACAATAAGATGATAAACGGTGAATCTTTGGAGGTTGTATCTGGCTGAACTTCCTTTGGGAACAAGGACTTCAAGCATGTGCTGTCACTGGAGACAATGTAATCTTGTTATGATCTGTAGCGCTAAGGAAGACAAACGTTTGACCTTTCCTGACTTCAGCTTATCAGGTGGTGATTTATGTGTTTGGAATAACGTTAAATATCTTGCACGTTGGTGCCATGTGTTGTATGTGCAGGCAAACATTTGTCATGTAAATTTATATCATGTGGTGATTCTGTGAAGCTGCCTTTGTTCAAAGCTTATTTTACTCCGTAGTATGCTGCATGTTGGTTTTGTAACAATAAAAAAAAAAAAAAGTCATAAACATGATACCCCAAGAACATTTTTAGAAGACATCAACGTTCTAGTGCCAGAGAAACCTCTGTGGCAGCTCTTTACAGTCTTGAGGGGTCTGCTGTTTAAATTTACTGGCTGTTTGTTTTACTATTATTATTTTTTACATCTGTAATAAAGCCTAACTATCTATTCTTTTTAATAAACAGAATCATTTTTTCTTCATTCCTCGTTGAACTGCTCATGGTTAGACACATCCCACTGCAAGTCCATGGCGTTAAGGACCGAGTCCTGACTGGGACACAAGAAAAAGGAGGATTTACTTCCATCGTCAAGGTAACAGACCTGCTGCCTCACCCGACTTCTAATAAGATGTTATCCTGCAGGATATTTTGGTGACTGGGTGAGCTGAGGCTCATTCCCTCAGGTGATTATTCTTATCTTACAGGATTAAACTTTCCCACGAATAATTTCACCTTTTAATTATTATTATTTGGATAAAAAGAGACTTCCTTCCTACTGACCTGCACACAGCAGACCCATGAAAGGAGCTGGGTTTTCTTTTTTCCTGTATTGTAATGTCTTCAAGCCATTTGCTGTTACTTGTGGATTCTTCCTACATTGTGTTTCTGGAGTCGGGTTGGCTGGCTGCCCGACAATAAGAAGAATAATCAGTACTAAAGTGTCTCCATGCAGACAGTTTGTCAGACTGTGGACTGATGGATCCCAAACCCTATGAAGTGACTGTGTATCCAGATTAACTCCTCTTGATTTTGTGTCTTCAGAGGTCTTCTTTTTGCAGCAGAAGCTTCTCATGAGCATCAAACCTAAAATATACGAGTCTCTTTTGATAATCAAAGCAGCTCTAAACCACACCTCCAAACTCATTTCATTAATTGGACTCCAGCTGTGAAAACAACAGACTGCAATTAGATTTTTATAAAGTAATTAGTCTATGTCTCACTCTTCCTTTTTTTCCCATCAGCACTGTTAATGTTTAAGTGGGGGGGTTAATAAAGACACATTTTCTTTTTAAAAATATCCAATCATCTGTTCATCTCATTAATATGACTTAGATGTAGAACAGATGACATTTTATGGTGAATACTGTCTTCATAAGCAGTTAACTTATTACTTAGTAATGTGTACATGTGTTCAGTTGTGTTTGTGTGCGTCTTAGTTGTCATCCTGGTCAGGTTGACATGAATAACATTGAACTTTATGCTTTCTGTATGAAGTGTCTTGAGATGACTTTGCTGTGAAATACAAGTGAAATGAATTGAATAAATAAATAAATGAATAAATTCTAAATTCACACACTTCAATGCAGGTGGATAACATGGATTATACGGATTACATGGATATTCTGACACAAAAATCCATTGTAGGAATCCATGACATGAGCCTTAAACTCAAAACAAGTTCACTTACACTACGTGTCTCTACGATGCTACTCCATCTAGTCTACTTCCTGTAACGCTTCTGTTTTACATGCTATCAAGATAATGACATCCTCAATTTGCACATCACTGTTTTCATTCAGTTACCCATTTCATTTGTTCCTGTTCCTTAAATTTCAGTGTAATTCTGTGACTTTGCCTTTGAGACCATCTATCTGATTGAATTTGTCACTTCCTCTACCTGCACGGGCTCCTGTTCCTGTCTCATTCCAGTCTGCATGCACCTTACATGTGTGCCAACCACTGATTTTGCTCACTGAAATAAGTCTTCCAGGTAACACTTTTCAGTAAGGGACACAAAATGTTGCTTAACTGTCACTTAATTATCAGAAAACTAACCATGAACTAACCGGAACCATTACTTAATCGATAGGTTGTAGAGAGGGTTTTACGTCAGGTTCACTTCATACGATTTCAGCCGTCTCAGACTAAAGAGGGTCAGTGGAGGTAAAAAGGTTCCATTGTAGCTCAGAAACGGTTCTGATAGATCTGACAGTGAGACAGCAGCAGAGACGAAAGACAGAACCTTCTGGAGACCAAAGACGGCTGAGACAGATGTCAGCAGGAATCGTCTCAGAGTGTGATGGTCTGTCGCTGCCTCTACCATCGCTGACAGCTAACCAACCAATAGGAACGCACCATGAAATAACGTAAACATCAGCGTCTACACAGCACAGTTGCCTAGCAACAACAGATAAATCGGAGAAACGGGAAGAAAAATCTGAAATATACTTCTTTTTCTTGATTTTCTTTATTTTATTTTCAAAACACACCAACACCACTATGACAACGCTAACTTTAGAGTCATATGTGCATTAGCACGTTAGCATTAACCAGATGCTAATGACAAGATGATGCTGCGTTTAGATCCTGAAATACACTCAGATTTATTTCTGTCGTAGCCACGATTCAACGTTTGTTCAATCACACAGCAGAACATGCTGGAAACTAATTATCTACTGATTTCATGTCGTGTAATGTGATTTCAATGAATCTTATAAGACTGTAAAAATCATATAGTGTGAACCTGCATCAAGGAAAGTAATGCTTACTTAATGGTCAAACAAAATGTCAGAAATCCAAAAATGATACTGATATTTCCAGTTTTCCCAATGAAACATCTGTCAGATATTAGAAAGGGAGCATGTTGCTTCTCATATGTCACTCTTTTATAAATCCATATTTGAATGAAATAAGGTTCATAAGGTAATTCAGCACTGACCACTTCTCGGGGCAGCAGAGAGTCCTCCTGGCGAATCACCAACAGGTTCACGATGCCACCCATGGGTGTGGCTCGGAGAAGGGCTACAACCTCCTCCTGACTCTTTCCATTCAGGTCCTCTCCACTGACCTGTACAACCCAAAATAAACACACAAGGTGGCATACTTAGAGGTAAAACTGAGCTCAACTTCAGAGGAAGGGGAGCATGGGCTCAAACATGGATTCCTACGCTCATAAATAACAACATTTGATGGTTTTCATGTCACACTGACTGGTGTCCAGTTAAAACATTTTGATGCAGTTTCACCAAAACTCAGCAGGAGTTAAAAGATGGGTTAAAGATGGTTGAAAGCTTGACTTCACCTCCAACAGACGGTCTCCAGCTTTCAGTCGGCCATCTTGGATGGCAGCTCCTTGAGGAAGGATGTTTTTGATATAAATTGGAGCACTTCCACCAATGGGGACATCTCTGGATGTGATGCTGAATCCCAGACCCTCTGGACCTATGAGGGTGAAAACCAGATTTAAAAAAACAAGCAATTTCATATTTTTCTTATGGTTTTTCTATGCTTCACTTTTCAACACTTCATCAAGCAGCTGCACCACGTTCAATATACAGAAGTTAAATGCACTGTGTATAAAGACTGTAATCTTTTTTACTGACTATCTGACATATCTAACATTTTTTGTTGTTTTTTTTGAGAATGTAAAGTCGTTCACTTTCAGAGTTCTGTACCTTTAAAGATTTGTGAAACTCTAGATGATGATGATGTCATGCCTTTGGAGGCTTCTGATAGGTTACCTGACAACATTTGAGTTCATTTTGAGGCACACTTGTGGATTTATTTTTAGGCACATTTTTAGGTGTGACATCATGGAAGAATCAAAAGAAATCATCCAAGATATCAGCAAGAGAATTGTGGCCCCTCTTCGGCAGTAAAAGGGTGGAGATGGAGCTGTTTGAGCAAAGGAGGAGGGGTTGCCATGGTTCCTGTGGTTGAAGGGTTCCATCCATGTTGTTCATGTGGAGTTTACCTCAACATCAGTTACTGCTGTATGTTTCATCAGCAGCTCAGGTGATGCTTTTAACATAACTGTAAGACTTAAGTCTTTTGTAGGTAACTGAAGTTTTTGCAATGGATAAAAAAAACAAACAATAACTTTTGAAATCCACTGAAGCAAGTGAATGGAAAAGACTAAATTCAACAACTGAACATGTGAGAAGAAGACAACATTTAACCTGTCGGGTCCATCAAACACGTAAAACAACAGATGCAGGGACAGATAACAGACGCAGGAAGAGGTTCTTCAGTCTGACATCTATTCTACTGATCAGACTTAACTTTGTCCCAGTGAAGCCATAAATTGTTGTCCTGCTATAGCTTTAGATCATCCATTAAACACAGCAGGAAGATGAGAAAAATGTGTAGGAATTCACCTAATCAGACCAAGCTGTTACCATTTCTCACAGTCGAGCTGAAAAGTCGCTGTTGGTGGTTTCAGTTTAGGCTTTTTAAATGGTAACAGCGCTGATTAGTATTCATGTCAAAGTAGATGCTCGTTTCACAGAGCTGTCAGCGCCTCTGATAGTTCATCATGACCCACTTTTCCCTGCATGTCTTTTTAGCAGTCTGTCAGTTTGCTGACAGTGATGTGTTGAGGAACGAGAATACTAAGAGCAAAAAGGAGACACGGAAACTTTCTCATCGCTCTTGCACGTAAACAAACTTGCAGAAAAGGTGATGGAGAAATTGGAAGTTGTGCTGCTGAGTGTGATGAGGCTCTCTGATCTTTCCACCAGCGAGGCATGATAACTGAGGAGAAACAGCTCTCCTCATTTATACAGAATTTTAAATGTGCAGTCTCTTTTCTGTAACTGCTTAACTTTCAGTACGAGAGAACAAAGTTGCTCCAGAATTCTTCTTTTCAGTGCACTTGTTATCAAGTTAGCAAAAAGATCAGACTAATTTGTTTTGTTGAATATTATAGTATTGATATCTTGTGATCTTGTCTCAGATGATCAGTTTCAGATCTGAATATATTATATTAACTTACACATCTCTTAGACTGTGGTCTTTGTTTCCCTTTTTAGTCTGATCCTCTCCCCGTGCCAGTTCCTACTCCCTCCGCCGCTAAAGACACTAATGATCAGAATCTGCGGCTCCTGCTTGCATCAGAAGATCCCATCATCAATGGTCCGACTAGGCAATTAAGAGAATGCCTCTCTAATAGGCCTGCAGTAATTAAACACTGATGTCTTCACTGTGGTTATTAGAAGACCGGGAGAAAAGAAGTTGTATCCCCCCTCTGGATTTGTTGGAATTCTGGCTCCAATAAGCCAATTAAACAGCAAACATGAGGAAAAGTTGGGGCGCAATTCGATGACTTAATGGGGTGCGTATGTCTTTTTCATTAGCAGTTGCATTGAGTGAACAACAAAGCAGCCGCTGCCTGTCTAAATGTGCATTAGCGCTCTTATAAATATCCAACTTAAAAATGTTTGGAAATGAATTGTTTCCATTTTAAATTCACAAATGGGTTGAAGTTCACAAGTGACACTCATCCAGTTTGCGTCATTATTACCTACACCTGTCCAGAAGATGCCCTGTAGGACACCAACTAACATGGCCGACCTGCAGTCAGACCCTCCACCCACCACGTTTATAGATTTTTGTACCGTGTATGTGCTATGTAAATAAAACTGATTTGAACTGAAATATTCTAAAAAAGACAGGAGTTTTATTACATAATAAACAAATAAATAGAGTGTAACTTTCGCTGCAGGCCAGAAATTTGTAGGAACTTAATGCCAAAACTCAGAAACACACTATTCTCACTTTATTCCCTGATGCTCACTGCAAAAGCCTCTGTGCCAGCTTTCAACTGAACATCTGCTTCCTTCCCAGTAAAAAAGAAGTGTAGAGAGAGAAGGTGTAGGAAGATCACATTAGTACTGGGGCATGTTAAAAACCACATGTTAGGAAATCCACATGAACTTTGTGAACTGATGAGAAATCCTTGGGACTTGGCAGTCCACCACAAATAAAATAGAAAATCAAAATCAAAACGTTCCAGAAATGCAGGTGTCCAAGTCCACAAAGCAAACTGACCCTCAACTTGAAGCAGCAGGAAGTGTACGCTTCATATTTCCACCATGTTTGAATGAATCGACCCTGAATGGACCAAACCACAAACTCTGTTTTCAAGACTCCACAGATATCCGTTTCATTTTGACCAAATAAAGCCAAAATGCAAAACAAGTCCATTTTTACTATTCACAGAAAGGATTATTTTAAGAATCCCTCACCAGCTGGTATGAATTTCTCATATTTTTTACCTTTTCTGAGTGAGGAGCAAGGAGGGATGGAAGAAAGAGGGATCAAACAAAGAACTCCTGCCAGACCTGCCTTGTTCAGACATTTTGGGAAAAAAATGGCCTCAAGAAAGCTGGAATACCTGTGAAATATTAGATTAGATGGAAGCAGGTGTCATCTGTCAATGAACGGACTGACAAAAGTTTTGATACTGACAATTCTAATCTGTCTAAAGAAAAATAAGACAAAGTCAAACAAGTTATTCTTGCTGATGGATAAAGTGAACAACATAAAACCAACTTTGTTTTCTGATAACCTGCGCGTCCACATCCAAATCCTTAGTAGCAATAACAAAATCTCATTTTCTGTTGAAGAAACCACCTGGACCAAAAGCAGTCAGACACCTTTTTATTTTCTGATCACCTTTACATTTAACTTATGTGCATCTGCTTCAGAATCTTTTTGAGAACCAGATTTTTTTCTGTTAATTTTTCTGTTATTACCTGGTATTGATGATGGCAGAACTGGGCACCTGTGTAAAGTCCCCCCCAGCGAAGACTCGATGGTCTCAAAGAGGTGAGAAAATGATGTCTTGTGCTTCCCCAGTGAGTCTTTCAAACTTTGAATCCACGTTGTCTTGTTATTCATACGTTGGATATGCTCATGTCATCAGTGCAGGAAAGGGGTTTTTAATGATGAAAAAACTTCATTCATTCATTCACTTCATTCAACATATTTAGGTTGTAAACTGGCCTCATTTTTTTGAGAAGATAACTGAACTCAGACCTGAAACCAACGAAAGCAAACCCAGATCATAAGGACTCTTATACATATATATAAATTATTTGTTTGTACCAGTCTAGATTAGCTCAACAGCTAATAAACGAAGCGGCTGGAAGTCCATGACCACTAGTTACCATCTTATACTACGCCTACGTGCTCCCTCACAACCCACAATGCACTGACTGGTGGACTCCAGAGACATCTTTAGCTGAAGTGTGTTGGACGCCCGCTAGTTGGTTCTTCCAGAGGCCACGGAGCTTTGAAACACAAACAATCTGCAGCAAAGGACAGCTCAGTGGTAGCAGTGACCTATATGCAAAAGACAGCCTGGTTTCCTGTCTGTGCACTGTCAATAACAAAAATAAATGAGAACAAAGCAGGTACGACCACCACACTGGAGTGTGTTTGCTGAGTTCTACTATTGATGTTGTGACTTAAACTGCTGATTCTCTTCAGTGAGATTTCAACAACCATCTAAGTGCCATTCTTTTGTTCCTTCTTTCTTAAAGATAGTGGGTTCATCACTATCCCTCCAGGTTTTAATAACATATTTGACAGTTCTTAAACAAACTCTAGTTTCAGCAATCTCCTTATGCTTGATGCAGACCATGACTAGAGGACGTGTCTTCCAACAGGGTCGGGTAAAGAGTGAGCAGCTACTGGTCATTTCTTATTCTTTTGTCCATTCAGTGCATCAGAGCTGTGAGGACAGTGTCTGAAAACCCCAAAAATCATCAATGCATAAATCATTGGCTCACTTCTCCAGCGTGCAGACGCTGGTCTGCTGATTGTTACCTTTCTTCAGCTGGATGCTGAATCTGCGGCCTCTTTTCTTCTGGTAGAAGCTGTGGGACGTGTTTGTGCTAATCCTGCGCTGCAGGGAAGGGGATGGGGCAGATGAGGTCCTGGAGATCAAGGTGTGGGGTAAAGTGGTATACGGCTGACTTGGCTTTGGCGTGCTTACTGCCAGGGGGCCCTGGTGGCTACAGGATAAAAAAAACAACACAGAATTTAAAGTAGCACAAAGAAACTTTTCCAATTCTTAGCTCAGCAGGCATGGAGGTTCAATCACACTGTCCCAGATTTACTCCTGTTTACTCTCTTGTTTGGTCACTCTCTCGATTTCTCCTGTGTCCACTGCCGCTCGGCGAGCTAGCTTCATCATTGTTTACCTGTGACAGAACCGTGAAGCCATTCACAGTTGTTGCAAAAAAAACAAACAAAAAAACAAAAAGCAAACAAAACAAGACGAACCGGAGTCCAAAGTTATGCTGGCTGTTTTTACAAAGACAGCAAATATCCCCTCAAAGGATTCAGACTGATATTTTAACATGGAAAAAGCCCTTTGCACTGTTTTAAGGTTAATTTACTTAATGAGTGCTGTTTTAAATGTAGTAATCTCAGTTAGACATAAATACAGTTGTTACGCAAAGTTTCCAACAAAATCTACTTGTGTCTCCACTAAAAGAAGAAAAAAAAAAAAAACAACATCTTCTGCAAGATTAAAAAGTGCATTTACATCTAACTTATGAAAAAAAAGAAAAGGCTCTTGCCTGGTTTTGGTGCTAGCCATTAATACATATGCAGACAGTGGTAAAAAATAAAATAAATGAAAATGTTATCTATGATTTGATCAAATGGCTTAAATGTTTTTGTAAAGATTCTACATTCCAACCACATGAGAAGTTACTCTGGTCCCGTTTTTCTCAAGTCCTGGCTGTTTTAGACTTTAAGGTGCTGGTTTTGGGTCCTTCTTTTGTTTAAGTAAAGCAGCACACAGGAACAGATAACTAAAAACACTGATAGGTTCAGGTGTCTTCACAGCATCTGGCTTCATCAGTAAGGACTAGACCCCCACACAGAACCCCTCCTTTTTTAGGTATAAGGACGAGAGAGAACCCCAGCAGAAAGTCATAAACTGCTGTACACTGCTGAACAATGTGCACACACCTAAATGGAGCTATAAGAGGGGAAATCAGACACTTAAACTCACTTGTGATTGAGGCTGGGTTGTGGTCCAGGTCTGGATGCCAGCCCCTCAACCGGATTTGACCGGTACCCAGAAGTGTGAGTGTCTTGGCTGAAGGAGACTCTGTTTGAGTGGGGGGAACTAAGCTCACTCTGGGCTGAGAGGAGCTCATACTGCCTCTTCATAGCTGCAGGAACCACGTGAAACAGGATGACCGGGGAACGCATCGCCTGCCTGAAGATGTCCTGGGCTCTGTGGGTGAAGGTCAGAAGAACATGAGGAGACAAACATACACGTACATGTACACGTGAAGAGTGATGAGGAAAGCACTGGTGTGCTACAGCTCTGTAGATTGAAAGGTGATCAGGGCTGTAGCCACCATCATGGATCATCTAAACGCTTGTGTGATTCTGTGAGTGATTCACTCAGCAATTACAGCAGAGATAATGAATCATGCACCAAGGACTCGTCTCCAGACATACAAGCACCACGTTAGCAAACACTAATCATTCTTTACAATCTAAAAGAGAAGAGAACACAAACACACGTGGTTTTTCCACGCAGCCAGTTCCTGTATCTGTTTCACTGTGTTCGAGGCTGTGGGGGTATGGTGCTGGAACCCAGTCCAGCTTGTTCCAAAGGTGAGGTACCATCCTGGACAGGTTGCCGGTCCATCACAGGGTCACTCCAGGTGCATCTCCATCAGTGGGGGTTCCAGGGTAGTTTTTCAGGGGCTGGATCTCTGACGCATGTCTCCATTACCAGGAACGTTCCCACAAAGGAGCTCTTCAAGAACGTTTACCGTCACCGTAAGTGGAGACACGCTGGCTGAAAGGACTGAGGAGGAGGTCAGTTCTGTTAAAATTTTAGTTTTATCCTGGAGCCCCCATACGTGGAAACGCATCTGTATTGGTCTTTTCCGCTAGTGGCTACTTGGCTCGATTCCACTGTGCTTTCAGGGTTTTCCACCAGGTGATGGTACCTGTTTGTACCTCTGTTTGTCAGCACCTTCTCAGCTGGGGTTCCAACCGAGCTGAGTTGATCCAGAAATGCAACGTCACCAGACTGCAGGCCACTGATTGGCCAGAGAGTGATGTCACTAGTCTTGAGAGACACCAGGGAACAGGAAACAGCAATCATAGGTTTTACTTCTGCAAACCCACAAAGACGTGGGTGGAGTTTTGAGCCAGGTTGCTATGACAACCCGCATTGAGGTGGTACTCAAATGTAACAGAAAATGACTGAGACTACAATCGAGTAGAGGAAACTGTGTAATGCAAAAGCACCTATAGAGAACAAAAACAATGCTGACACTATGCTTACTGTCAATTTTGAATCTGTGCTCAAACATGCTGGTTTCTGGACTGAGGACTGGAAGAGAAAACCCTCGCAGGCATTTAGAGAAAACACAAACTCCACCCAGAAAGAATCCAGCCAGAATTCAAAGCAGAAACTATATTCTGGGTTCTAAGCGTTGCTGCATCATGGCTGCCCTCATGTAAGTTAAATTAGCCAAATAAGCCTGGACAAGAGGTCAACATTATTTCCAGACACAAGAATTGTTTAGTCTGGTTTTCCATCAGTACTTAGCATATAGATAGGCTGGCTACGGGAAAGCCACGCTGTGGTACGTGGGGCCAGAGGCGTGGTGGGATGTCTGGATTCAGACAATCTTACTTCATTCGTCTGGACCCCCCGTTACCACGACAGCAATACCATGCTGATCCTGTCCAAATGACAACTGCTGAGCTGCAACAAACATGAATTCATTTGAGAAGTCACATATGCCGCATCAACGGTATTTTATGGTAATTTACAAAAAAAACAAAACAATTCCATTCTGACACTGATGTCACTGTGGACTAGATGAGTAATTTAGTCCTTCTGAGTGTGTATATGTGTTTGTGTGTGTGCATATATACACATATACAGTGCCATCACTCCAATAATCAGCCTCAATACAAGCTTGATTGAATAATAAATTATACCCCATCAATGCATCATTACATTCAGTTAGATTAAGGAGCTGAAAATATTTACCCATGCAAAACAATCAGAGGAGATTAGACTACCACTTTAAATTCTCATTCTCTGTGGCACACAATCACCAGAGAGTGAGGAGGGAAGTTGAAGCCTGTCACCTGATTTTCATGCAGAATCACAAACATCTGGGTGCTGGAGACGGGGAGGGGGGGGGGGGGGGGGGGGGTTCCCTGGTCCCAAGTGGAACCGGGACCTCCCTCAAGCAGTCTTTTTTTTTTTTTCTTCCCTTTTTTTTTTTTTTTTTTTTTTTTT
>JBAMYA010000013.1:2335112-2358370 GCA_037176975.1 Arrhamphus sclerolepis
ATATACATACATAGATACATACATATATATACACATACATATAAGTATATACATATATATATAGTTATATACTTTTTTTTAGACCAAAACTGCATATTTTTCATAATATTTCATATTTTTAAATGTATATGATTAGGATTAATGCTGTTTTTTAAAAGCAGAACAAAGAAAATCTTGAAAAAATCATGAAGAACCTTAAGTTAGTAAGTTTTAAACGACAGCCAGGCCCAGCCTCGAGCATTTGTGGAGCCACATTTGTAAAGGTCCATACTGTTCGCCGGCTGCTTGTGTTAAAGCTACTTTTCAGGAGAGTATCAGCTCACACATCATATTATATTATACCCTTCATATATATATTATTCTACATCCTGATGTGTGAGTGTATGAGAGAGATCTTCTGCAGCAGCTGCTCTCGCCTCCACTGATGTCAGTGCTGAGGAGCAGAGTGTGGACAGCCAACGCTGGAGTGCCTGCAGTTCCTTGTTTGTTGCTTTTTTTTTTTTTTATGACTGTCTGACCCCCTCGGCCCCGGTCTAGACACTAATGACAGCCCACTGGGCCTAATGTCTCCTGTCCTAGTGCATAGTATACAGGAAAGAGCCAGGCCAGGCCATTAACATCAACCCACTGAACAGACACTAAGTCTTATCATGGCTGGATTTAATTGAAGGCACTGATAGCTATTAGTACTGACCAAAGCTGATGGAGAGGAAATTTACTGGCAATGCAGCATTACTGCTACATCTTACACAGCGCTGTCTGATTTTACAGGAGCGCCGGGGGCCTTGAGGGTGACTGCATGTCCACCAAACAGCTGGATCTGAATTTCATTTCAGCATTATCTCTCATTCATTTTCATAAACACTGCAATTTGTTTGGTGCAACTCGTCGTGAACTGTGATTTCCCACTCTGACTCAGGGTAATTCAAAGTGTCACAGCTTCTGAGGGAGTTAACACGAGGTCGTAGCTAAATATAGCTCCCTGACAGTTGCTAATAAACAGCAATGAGATTAGTGTCAATGACAGCCAACGTCTCTCCCTCAAATGCCATCCCATTTCATCTCCTCACTCTATCTTTTCACCTCACCCCTCTATCCTCCTTCTCCAGCGCTGAGTAGTCACATTCACCTTGGAGGTGTGCCAGTCCCTTGGCGTGCAGCAGGGAGCTGTGTTTTACACAAGCTTTTAGTTTGATTACATCTGGCCACTTTCTCTGTCCTTTATTATTTCAGGAATAACCATAAACTGGAATGCGGTCCTTTTCTTGTACCCTGTCAGTAACGGTCCTCATCAGTTAAATGTTAGGTAAAAAATAAAAAGACAAATCTCTGCAGACAGAGATGGGGCAGGAAGCAAAAGCTTAAATTTAAAAAGCATTACAAACAGAAGAAACTTTGCAGTCTAAAGCAAAAACACTCTGCTAGCGGGAGCTTCAAAGATAAAGGATTATAAGACTGATGAATGCAGGCATGCTGGAAATAAAGAAAGCACAAATGCACAAAGTCAGCCTTTACGAACACATGAAAGGCAGAGTGGGTGAGGTACACGTCAACTGCAGGATTCAAAGATGCAAAAGATAAAGCTGAACGATGAAACTAATGTTTAGCTAATCTGCATTTAATTTCAGTCTTTTTCGTCTTTTTTTTACCTGACATCCTGTGAACTGAAAGAGACTACGTGGATCCCCAGAGGCCCTCCTTCATTGGACACTTCGACCGGCTTGAGCATGCCTCTGCGAGACGTTGATGGATGACACCAGGAGGAAGAGAGTGGGGGAGGTGGGTGGACATGCATGAATAAAAAATAACAGGGAGGACAAGAAAATGTCGAAATGCAATGCGTAAAAGACAAAACAGTCAAACATGACAAAAGGTGGATGAGATGGACGGGGCGGGAGCTGGACTGCATTGTGTTGTCTTTATAAAGTCATCCATTACAAAGGAGGCCTGCTGGACCTCGGGGTCGATTAGGGATATAAATGGAGATTCCAATTAAGTGATTAAGATCAGACTACTAAAGAAAACAAATTAATTGAATATGTGTAACAGCACGGAGGAGGAGAAGGTATTGTATAGGTCATTAGGTGTGGAGATCATTAATTGTGTAGGTAGATGTGAAGACAAATGAACACTGGTGACCACTGCAGCAGATGTGTTTGAGGGAAGAAGAAGAGGTCGTGATGTGTGGCGACGTTTCGGGATATGAAACACTTCCAACATTATCTAAAATGAGTTTGGCAAAAATATATGGTACTTTCTCCAGACATATGTCAAAAATAAGTTTAACATGACACGTATGGAGAGACATCAGTAGGTTATCTAAAAAAGAATAAAGTACTTTTTTTTTTTTTTACCTTATGTGTCACAATTCAAGGCAGGCAGACCAAATCCAGCCACTTTTTGTAAAATTAACTCTTTTTTCATGACAAAAATGTATAATTTTAGGGCAAAAACCTGAAATAATAGAAATTTTGTAATTTTACAACTTGTAATTTTCTGCCAAAATGCTGCAAAAAGTTGGAAATGTTTGACAAAATGATCTAATTTTGAGTCAAAAAGTTACAATTTGGTGACATTTCTGTTTGCAAGATTAAAAAGTCTCCGGTTGTTGGAAAAAGGGTTTATTAAGAATTATTTCTGAATTTGAAATTTTACAGTGAAATTTTCTTTTTTTAAGGAAAAAGTAAATTTGTGATTTCAATTCCAAAATCCCAATTTCATGTTAAATTTTATGATTATTTCAATTTTTTGTGATTCTATGACAAAATATTATTTCCTTTTGAATACAGATGTGATATTGGGAAATTTGTGTTATAAAAATGCAATTATACAAGAAAAAAATTTGGATTTTAGTTCAAATCCTCAATTTATGATAAAAATGACTTTTTTATTTGATTTATATGATTGATGATTTATTATGTGACTTTTTATATGATTTTATGACATAAACAATTACTGATGTTATTTTAATCATCGTTAGTGTTATTATTGTCCAGGAACTAGCAGGAAATATGACAACATATCTGGCTGAGAAAGTAAAGAGGAAGCAGCCCTTTAATGGTAACCATGGCGATGAGTTGGATCGGGATGAACAACAGCGTTGCAGCATGGTGCTGCGTGTAAGCTGAGTTGGGGGTTTGTTTGTAGAACACTCACTCCAGACTTAGCATCGGTGAATGCTCCAGTGAGGAGTCGGCCCTCCCCACTGGTTCTATCCGTTCAATTCGCCTCTCGTGTTTTCTTTGCTCTGCTGCCTCCTCCTCCTAGGAAGAAAGAACAAATGAAAGAAAGAGAGATCATTAAAACACATTTCCATCAAAGTAAAGAGAAAAACACATTCGTTCTGGAGCTTCAGCTTGCCTGAGCCTATGTTGCTCTCCTCTCCGTCCTACGATTCAATTACCTGCAGAAAATCACTAAATCAAAGCCTCGGAGTTCAATGACGTTGTGAAACAAACATTCCAACGACTGTGATGACAAAGACTGATTGTTCTGGCTCGGTTAGTGGTGTCGGACCTGGAGAGCGACACTACTGCCGGATCTTTCAGCCGATGGCATCAGGATCTGGAGTGTGTCTCCTTCCAGCTCTTCAGGTCTGGTACTCATGTGGACCAGTCGGCAGGGAAGCAGCAGCTCTTCCTGACAAGCCAGACACCTGTCGACCTAAATCAGCGCTGGTACGAGCTGGTAGCATCAAGCGCTCTTACATTTACAGCAGTGGTGCACATGACACTCACTTATGTAGATGACATCTTACGTGTAACAAAGGCAGGAGACATTTCTAATAACGTACGGTTCATTTTCAATTAGTGATCAAGAAGGTGTCATTGTCAAGAGACAATCACACTAAACATCCCAGGTCGTGCTTGTGCGTCCACATTTGTGCTCGTCAGTATTCAGACATTATCTCGTGGTGGTGGTGGGGGGGGTGGGTTCTGAAACGCTTTGTTGGCCGCTGCTACATCCCCTCACCTTTACTGAAATGTCAAAGTAAACCTAAACAGGCCTTGTGTCTTTCTGGTTTCTGAATGGAAATGGATTCAACCCTTTTCAGGGTCTGGGATATCTTTTGGCGACACTCGCGGGCAACGTGGGAGCTGTCTCCAATTTATTTATTACAGACTGGGGGCAAGGTTAGGAGGGACAGCGGTATGAAAATTTCATCAGCAGCCTACTTTCAAATACCTCGTCCATCCCTGCCTGTCTGTTTCCCTTCTCTAGCTGTCCAGTATGAAAATGAGTCAGTCAACCAGTGACCCCTTCCTTTAATTACATGTCAGCTAAGGTTGAGGGTGTCTTATGGGGCCTCTTATTCACAAAGCTTTTTTTTATGAAAAGAAAACCCCCAGGAGTGAGAATAGATTTTGCTTCTTTAACATTTGCTTCTATGAGCCATGCACAGAGGAGTGGACGTCTATGATAATCCATACATAAAGATGGGGGACATGGACTGAAAAGGGTAGATGAAATGGATACTGAAGAATAAAAACTGCATTAATGCTGTAAAAAGAGGACAAGGTTAAAAAATAGACTGAGGTGCAAAAGGAAAAGTCATTTGTGCTTTTGAAAGTGCACTTCCATAGTCAGGGATGAAGCAAAGGAGGTGATTTTGAGGGACGCTCTCCTCCTGCATCATCTCTGACCTTGACAGATGATTGACAGATGAAACAATCTAGCTTGTGTTGCGACTGTCTTTTCTTTTCATTTTTGTTTTTCAAAAATACAAAGAAAAACTTAAATGACGTAGTTGAACAGCAATTTCTCACAGAAATATGAGATACACTGTAATTGATTACTGTCCTGAAATTAGAGATGTAGCTGAGTCACCAAACTTCAAGACCGAGTCCAGTCTCAGATCCAGCGTCCCCAGATGAGTCCAAGTCCTTACAGAAAAATCACAGTCTGCTCGCTATATGTAGCGTATATAAGAAGTTAGACATACTGCAACTCTGTGTGTGTGTGTTTTATGACCTTTTAAATCCTGTTTGTACTTTGAGATTTGTCTTAAATAGAAAGTTCTCTTTAAATACAGTGTGTTGTTGTTGTTATTATTGTTATTATCATTATTATTATTATTATTGTTGTTTTTGTTATTGATATTATTATTATTAGTATCATTATCATTGTTATTATTATTATTATTATTATTATTATTATTGTTATTATTATTATTAGTAGTAGTAGTAGTAGTAGTATCATTATTATTAACATTGTTGTTGCTATTCCACTTTGAATGCAGTCAAATGTAATGATTTATAAATGCCTGATAATGATTTTTTTTACATCATACTATTAACATAAACAGGCAAATTTAGGAAGGTTAAAAACACAGTAGGTCATTTTTTACACATCTGTTGGAGATGACATTGCTTCCCTGTAGAATCGATGAAATGAACTTCCAGTTTAAATCTGACAAAATGACGTGTGAAAACGTCCTAAAAATGTGGCTGCAGAATCAATACTACAGTCTACTTCTGATCAGGGAGAGAACATGTTTACTAACCTCCTTTTTAGTCAGCTGTGAGCTCACTGACAGCAGAAGAGGTATAAAAACTAAATACACATCCATGTTTCACTTCCATTTTTTCCCCCATAAGACTCTTTTTTCATCACTCCATCACTTTGAATTCCCCCCTTTTCTGAAAGCCATTCATTTTCTCCTCTCCTGAGTGCTTTTAGCACCCTGTTGATCCCTTGGTAACCAGGGGAATGGCTAGGCAACAAGGATTTTCAACTCTCTCGAGACTCCCATTCCTAGCTTGCTTGCTTTTCTTTTCTTTTTTTGCCTTTTTCTCTATCCCTCCTCCTGTGTCTTCCTCCTCTCATGCATGGAGGGCTGTGGGCTCTGGAAAATGATCCATAAAACTGCCAGCTTCTTTGACATCAAATTGAAGCAAAAGCAAAGGTTATGGGTTTGGCCATCCTGCAGCTGCAGCATCAGATTACTGAGGGTCATGTAAGTGAGCGAGAGATGGACAGAGAAAGACAAGAATAGTAGGAGAGACAGACAGCTGCAAAGTGCAGAGCCTTGTTACCTTCAAATGCACTGGCAGGTTGGAGATTGGTGAGAAGACCAAAGGGACACATGAGAGTGGGAGGAAGGAAGGTGGCAACTGTCTGGTGGGTATGGGGGGGGGGGCTCTGCACATTCACACTTACACGAGACAGCGGGAGGAAGGAAGGTGGCATCTGTTTGGTCAGGAGGGGGAACTTATGCTGTTTAAGGGTTGGGGCAAAGACCTGCTGTAACAGTGCATGCGTGTGTGTGTGTGTGTGTGTGTGTGTCATGCCATTAGCCATTGGCAGGTTAACATGTAACTGTAAGGAGCTGTGAGGGATGGATGGGCTCCCTCCTGAGCCTATATTTGGTTTCAGCCTTAACAAGGACATGTGCAGAGGTTAGAGCGAGTGGTGCGTTTCTGCTCATCACTCCGCCTTCAGGACTGAGGTTCACATGTGAGACAGAACAGGTTCCCGCCAGGCCACGTCACCATTGGACATGGACTCTCTGTGCCCAGAGCAACGGGTGCCAAAGGCCACCATATATGAGTGAATCCATGCACTATGTGAAGATTCATTACATCAAAGGAGGCTTATGAACATTTCCTTATGGCAGGTTCACGCTTTACAGAAATGTGCAGCTAAAATGAAAGATTTTATTTATTTTCTTTTCAAAGTACAATGACAACGCTAACTTTAGAGTCATCGTGGATTAGCATGTTAGCAACAACCTCCTAATGATGTGATGATGCTGCATTTAGAGTCTGAAATATTATCCACTTCCTTCTCACAGAGTTGAATGTGATGAGAAGTTGAGTGGAGATGAAGATGGTGAGTGTGGATGGAACAGTGGCCTGCAGATCCTAAAGGCTCCCCTGATGAGAACTTTAGTAGCGAGAATGTTATATTGGAGTTCCTGAGCGTTCATGTTCATGGTCTTTAGCATAAACACAGTGTTTGCCTTCATTGCTTTAAATATGATTCCAAGATAAATGTACCAAGAAATTTAACTGGAGCATTTAGAATAATAGCAAGTTAAACAAGGAAACATTAATTGTGCAGGGTGACATACGCCCCTTGCAAAAACATTAAACCAGCCAACGGTGCCATCAGAAGAGAATTAGCTTTTACTGAGAAGAATTATTAAATTAAAACAGCAGAGGCAAAGCCCTTTCCTGTTCCTCACACAAGGTTAAGAAGCCTTAATTGTCCCCTCATTATCTCCAGCTAACGCAGATCTTTTCAGCTAAATACTAAATACCAAAGAGAACTTCATGGTGCTGCCACACCGCACAATGACAGGCTGTTGGTAACAGTAACGGCACAAATCACACTTCTGTCAAAACCTGAGCAGCTTAGGACTATGTACCTCGGTGAGCGACCCACTCACAGGAAGTCCCGCCTCCCAGATGCCAATCAAAGTGCACGACTAGCTTTGTCGCAGACACCATAACTGCACTTTAGAGGTGTCAGCAGATGGACATTAAACTGCTTTAGAGCTGTCCTGCCTTATTTACAGAGCTGAATGATGATTTCAGTACAGTGAAGTTAGAATTCAGGATCAATGTGAGATGCAAAAGAAAGGAATCTGGCACCTTCATTAACTGTTTCATTTGTTATGTAAACTATCAGCTCTGCAGCTTTAGTTTGCTTTACAAAGACGTGGCTTCTGACTCATAACAGCTACGTTTAATAAATAATAATAAATAACAGGGACAGATAGGTTTCTAATGCTATTAAGAAAATTAGATCGGAGATGTTGGTCTGCATTTGTCCACATCAGAACTGTGAAGCAGGATGTGAGAGACAGTCCTGCTTGTGGACTGAAAAACAGATAAAACAAATGCCTACATCTCTTTTTCCTTCACTCATTCCTCCTTTCTGTCTCGTGACTTCGGTCTTTGTCTCTTCCTCTGTGTATCTGGAAGCCCCGCTGTGCAGAATACATCATTTGCCAGTGTCTGCTTCATATCAGGCCTGAGCTGATCTATCAATGACACAGCTGCTCTTGCCATTGCCTACTGTATTGTTAGATTGCACTTTAATTAAATTAGGCCTGCTAATTATGAGGGCCTAAATCAATCACCAGGTCAATAGCCAAGACACAAAGCGGACGGAGAAGCCCAAGACTTTGTCAAAACCTCATCAATAACAGCTGAAACAGGAGCAGAGCACTCTGAAGAGCCGGAGGTTCTAACCGGGTAGAAGAATTACTGTAAATTGAATTATTGTCACCGGTGACGGTCCAGAAAGCTTCTGACATCTAAACTCTGTCAATATTGCATTTAAACACAACAAATGTTTCAAAGGTTTTGAATGTGTGTGCATAATAAAGCAGTGGAGGAGAACTTCAGTGAGATGACTAAATTAAAGTTAAAGTTTCTGAAATAAATAAATAAATAAATAAATAATAGGAAATGGTGACTCTTTGTCTCTCAGCTGAAGTGACAGGAGGTGATTCTGGACAACCAATCCTGGGCTGAATGTGCAGCCCTGCTAAGCGGATGGTCCCAGATGGATCCATGGTCTTCACCCATGCATTAAAAGAAGCTCTGTCGTGCTTTTCACAGATTAATCATCATTTTGAGCTTATTAAGTGGGAGGACATTCTGCTTTCCATTGCTCAGAATGTTTAATCCATCTTTCAAACTGTGAAGGTCAGCGAGTGATGGTAGCCCCGGTGAAATAATAGCAGCTGCTTGAATATCAATGAGACTACCAGGGATTGGATCTAAGTTGTAATCAAATACAATTTCTTCTTCTTCTTTTTAAAAAAATATATTTCAAGATGCTGTTTCTGCAATTATGTGATTCAGAATCATGCTGACTTATTGAGTTGTACGGTGAATTAAACCAATGGCTGCCAGCACTTCCTGCACTGCACAGTTTCCATTTTGAACTACTTCACACAACAGTTCCTGCGATCCAGGTGTTGTATCAGCGAGTCGTAATGGCAGAAATGGGAAAGATGATGTAGGTAAACTCTCCTTCATTTTTAATGTAAAACCCAAATCCACTCAATATTAAGAGAAGAGAAAGAAATGAAAAGGAGAATGATGTTGAACTAAGACCAAGTCAGTGCATCATAAAGCTACGGTACACACTGGAACGTTATTAAAAGCCATGAATGGTCTATTCTGCAGATTAGTCCATGTTTGCCGCTTTGTTTGAGCAGGTGGGTGGGTTCTGAGTGGGGCCTCATCTGTAGCATCATGGGAGTAAGTGTGGGGGTGAGGTGGAGGGAGGCACTTTCCATTTAGTTTTAATTGGAAGCTGAAATTCTTGGATAAGGGGAAGACAGAAAGCCATTTAGCTGAATCCTTGTTCTCAACCAGGGCTAAATGAAGAGGGTCGTGAGGAGATGTGGGCCTGTGGAGGACCAGTAATGAAGAGAGGTCCCAGAAGGCTGCAGCACGGTCACAGTAATCAGGCAGGCCCAGAAAAGACCAGTGGGGTGCATGTGGGAGCATGTGCTTTAATATAAAAAAAAAGAAAGAAAAAAGGAAGGTATGTGAAACTGGACAAAGAGGAAAAAGGAGCTTAAAGAGGTGCTGATAATGTTACAGCACATGGCATCAGAAACCCTTTGTAATTATCCCACAGTGAACATAATGTATTTGTCACATCTCTGAATGCAAAGACAACAAGATTAGATAAAACATCAGCTGATAAAGGAATGTGCTTGTTAATCTATAATAATTTGGTTGGTAAACACGACTAATGATTGCAATCATTGACGAGATAACAGCACAAGGAAATCATAAGCTTAAGAAAAAACCTGGATATTCAGTGTGCTGCATTTAAAAAATGAACTAAACACACAGAGACTACTTTCTTGGCTTATTTCCCTGACAAAGTGCTGTACCTAGTTACCATTCAGCCAATCACATGTCAGCATCTGCAGGAGTGTTATCTTCAAACCTGATACACAGCAACACCAATAACATGTTTCTATGTTTCACCTTTTTTTGTAAATGGGATGCAGTGTCAGCATGGTTCTGGTTGAAATCATGAATACACAGGAAACATCAGAGGATGCTGTGATGAAGCTCAGCATGGGTGCTATTCTACTCAACAACTCCCATCGTCTGGGTACTTCCAGCCTAAATAGGAGAGAAATCCAATGGAAAACTGCTCTGCAGGGAAAACGATGCCTATTCCAGAAGTGTCTCTGGAATGACACCATCAACACTGTCTGGGGTCCTCCAAAGTCATTGTGAGCATCTGATCCTGAGAAAACCATACCATTCCTTTACGCCAGTGGCTTTGTTTCTTTAAAACCATATCCAAACCTTCCTGAAGTTTATTGTGTATTTCCTGTTAGGCCCAAATATGATATAATATAACTTATAGGATAGTGAATTAATGTGTTTCACCATCCAAGATTTTAGTTAAAGCTGCCAAACAGAACCCTGTGTAGTAACAGAGCTTGCATTCATCTTTTCATTCTCACTTTTTGCCACTTTTGAGGGAAAATCCTGGTCATGTGCTTGTACAAAGCAACAGATAGCTCAGGCTTTGCAGCAGAAATACTAATGAGCAACATTTCAATGCCTTGGTGCATGATGGCATGGCCTTGAGAACCATAATGTTTTGCAATGTGACTCCATAAAATGCTTACAATTTGCTATTGTCTCTACGAAGCACTGATGGATAAAGACTGAAGCGGTGCCCAATTGTGAACATAGCTGGAATGAATCCCAATAACACCTCTGATGCTGCTCCAAGTGACTTCCATGGCAACATCTGTATGTAAGTAACAGAAATGGAGTGCCTGTCTCCCAACCCCTCATTCCCCTCACCCTCCCTTTTAACGGGCTTTCTATTCCTCCATCTTCTTGGCTCTGAAATGAAACCCACCGATTCCTCTCCGTTTGCATCCAACTGTGACCACTTTGTTGTTTGGCCGATGCAAATGAAATGAGCCTCCTCAGCAGAGATGGAGAGGTAGTCCCGTCTAATGTTGCTCTGTGGCTCAGAGATGTGGATGTTTACTGTCGGCTAGGGCCTTATTACATTCCTTCAGCAACTTAAAAGCCGTGGCCCCCAAATGGGACCAATGAAACAGTGAAAAAAGGCTGTTGTGCTGGAGTGGACTCATTTGGCACTCTGCACTGAGTGAACATTTGTGGGATATATTTAAAAAGGTGTTCAGAAAAAACTCACTTGCTCCTTAATCTCCAGGATTAAAAGAGAAACATATTTTTGGGCAGCAGACAGGTCACCCACATGCAGAGGCTTCAGTCCTCATCAAGTCAACCCGTCTCTGCCCCTATTTCCTGTCTGATTCCAGTAATAAAGACCAGTAGAGCCACAAACTCTTAAAAAGAAGAATATTCTGCTATATTTGAACCCAGAACAATTGTTGAGTTCTATCTCAGGAAGCAAGAGACAAGTTTAATTGTGCAGATGCACGTGTCCATTATCCGTTTCGGTCTCCGTAGACTTTGAATTGTGGGTTGCGTGCATTGCAGTAGGCCTGATGTTTCTTTCAAAAGTTGAGAAATTTTCAACTCTTGATGCATCAACGCATGTGTCAGCCAATCAGGTTGCAGCTAGGCAGCTAGAGTCTAGCCTGAGAAATCGTCTGTAGTAGCTCGTGTGTTGGACCTCACATGACAGGAATATGGAGGAAAAGTTAATGATTGTGGTTGTTATTTTTCCTCAGATCAAAGTTTGTGGTCACACAGAGACACAAGTCTCAGAAGTAAAGTCTGAAGGATGTGTCAAACAAGCGGCTCAAGGCGATGTAGCAAAGAGCCAACTCCCATCCAGCTCTCCTTTCTTTTCCTTTCACTCAGCTCACTGGATACTTAGTTACTAGCAGTTAGCTGCTCAGCACCACAAATACTGTCATGAGGACACAATCAACCCGATGTGTTTGACCACCTCCACCTGCAACACGTCCGTGTGAATGCACCATTAGTGTCTGTGGTTTTGAATAATCATCCTTTGTGGACTTGACTGACACCTTGCCTGTTGCCAGTGTTTCTCCAACACTTCCCTTCAGAAGTAAAATGTCTAATCTGAAAAAAAAACCCAGAAGAAGAAGAAAACAGAGAGAACAGTATTATTCAACTTAAGGTACAGTGTCAGGGTGAGTGTGCAGATTTGCTGGCTTTGTTCTCTGAAGCCCGTACTGGTTTGGCTCCGGGCTGGCAGCTCCGTCCTATTCCCTGAAGTCATTATTGTCTTCAGCTAAGGTGCCCCTGCTCCCTGTGATTTGTGGGTAATGAGCTGGCACCCCCCTGCCCGTGTTCAATTATTCTCATTGAGAAAGTGATTTCTCACTCCACAGAGCAAATCGGAGAAGGCAAATGCTTGAACTCTAATCAAGAATTAACACGTTCACCACCAGCTTAACAGAGGATAGCTGCCCTAATGAGGATGCAGAGGTGCTGTAGGTGCAGACAGAACACACGGAGACCAACAAAGGCGCTTAAATGGACAGAGTAGTGTCAGACTCTGGGAGAAAGAGAAACCCCACTCATCCTTAGTAGTCTGAAGTCAACAAAAGAGACGCATGTTCACAAGAAAAGTACAACCGGTTGCTGAGGGGATGTCCACAGAGATGGAGACAACAATGTCACAGACGTAATTAACCACAGAGTGGGAGCTGTGGGAGAAGAGAGCAAGAAGAAGATGAAGATTTTGAGAAGAAACAAAGTACCTGATGAAGAGAGTTGAAGAAGACTCAAAGTGCACGGAGGAGTAATCATCCATTCAGGAGGAAACATTAAATTTACATTTTAGTTTAAAAAAAAAACACTAAATTCAATCACCATCAAGTTTGAGATGCAGATTTCCTTCAAAGCTGCACTTTTAATGCAAATCTTTATATATTTTACTTTTGTTTTGTTTTTTTCAGAAAACCTTGCCACATTTTAAATGTGTTCATGAGATTCATATAGTCAGTGATGTGACATAAAGTTATTCTCAGGAGGTTTAAAAGACAATCCAAGCACAGATCTGAGCTGAATAACTACGCACACGCACACGCACACGCACACACACAAACACACGCACACACACACACACACATACACACAGCAGGGCAGGAGAAACATTTTCAGGCTAAAATACAGTTGATAGAGCAGTGAAATGGCAATTAAAATACTGTCTGCCTAGTCCCTTGTTCAAACCAGATAAGAGGAAAGACATGAGCCAGACAGCTCTCAACATGTAAGTGAACATCAAGAACAATCAGGCAATGACATCTTGTTTGGAGAGAAGAGAGAAGGCCATGAAGCTTTGTCGTTAAACAAGAGCCAGTACGAGCGTATTTGTTTCTCTCAGCTTCAATGCAGAAGTGTTTTGTTCTGCGTCTGTCTTCTGTTGTACTGCTGAAAGCCTTTTCTGACACTGTTCTTCACTGATTTTGTATTATATGTTGTTCTCCTGGGATTAAGTTACAAAAGCTATTCAGAATTGTTAAGTAATTGTTTCTATCTTTCTCCCCACAGTCAGTTGGTCATAAAAACTGCAGTACAATTCCTTAGTAAAAGAAAAGGTGATGACTGTCAGTAAATGATGCTATGCTGAACACACCGCGCCACCATTAATCGTGTCTCTTTGTCTTGTCCTTTAATGTTTAACTATTTGGTGATTTTAGTCCTCTCTGACAGAACCAGGGTTTCAGGTGTTAATAAAATATGTGACTTCAGACTATCAGAGGGCTGCTGAAGGACACGTTCAGTCTCACTCACACCTATTCACCGACCCGAAAAACGTAAATAAACAAAAGATGCTTAAAAACCAGCATCCATCCATCCATCCATCCATCTTCTTCTGCTTATAGTCGTGGGGGCAGCAGTAAACTGGAAGTCCAGACCTCCCTCTCTTCAGCTACGTCTTCCAGCTCAACTGGGGGGATCCCAAGGAGTTCCCAGGCCAGCTGAGAGACATAGTCCCTCCAGCGTGTCCTGGGTCTTTCCTAGGGTCTCCTCCCAGTGGGACATGCCTGGAACACCTCACCAGGGAGGTGTCCAGGAGGCATCCTGACCAGATGCCGGACCAACCTCATCTGGCTCAAATCGAGCAGGTGAATCGAGAGTTTTGCCTCCTGACTCAGCTCCTTCTTCACCACGACGGATCAGTGCAGCGTCTGCATCACTGTAGATGCTGCACTGATCCGTCTGTCTACCTCCCGCTCCATCCTTCACTCACTCGTGAACAAGACCCCGAGATACTTGAACTCCTCCACTTGGGGCAGGACCTCATCCCCAACCCAGAGAGGACATTCCACCCTTTTCCAGCTGAGGACCATGGTCTCAGATTTGGAGGTACTGATTCTCATCCCAGCTGCTTCACACTCAGCTGCGAATCATTCCAGTGAGACCTGGGGGTCCCGGTTTGATGAAGCCAACAGAACCACATCATCTGCAAAAAGCAGAGACCTTATCCTGAGGTCACCAAGTTGGATCCCCTCAACAGCAGAATCGGTGACAAAGGGCAGCCTTGGTGGAAAAGAATCCGGCTTACAGCCAGCAATTCAGACCAGACTCTGGCACCGGAATACAGAGACCAGACAGCCTGTACAAGGGAGTCCAGCACCCCATACTTTTTTTTTGTTTGTTTTATTTCAGCCAACACTACTTTTACATATATTTCAGCAGTAGGTTTTATGTAACACATTTCGTAAATCTTTTACAAACGTCATGAGAATAAGTTTTCATTGATTCTTTTTGTTCATTTGTTTTGTTTTGTTTTTCTGTCTCAACCATTTACTTTTAAGAAAATAATAACTCATCTTTCTTTGATGGCTGAGTCTAAAGAAATTTAAAAACAAACATAAACTGTGTATATTTATATTATATTTCTTGCTCGGCAGATATCTGTTGCTACTCCACCAAACTGTCATTTACAGTCAGCATTTCTTTTGTGAAAGTTTAACCTATTAACACTCACGCATGAAAATCGTAGAGGACACCTCAGGTCTAAACGGATTAAAGAAATGAGTCAGACTTCTGCACTTTTATATTGTTTCCAGATGAAATATGTACATCTCAATGTAAACTGAACTAAATCACAAATCATATCCCAGTTCAATTACAATTGAATAACAATAAACTTTAGCACTGTATTGTCTTTTCTCCATAAATTAGGTTCCCACCTGCTGGTTTAAAATATCAGGGTCACTTTGCACAGACTGGATCATGGTGCTGGTGGTTTGTAAGCTTGTTTATGTGCTTGGTGTCGTCCTGTCCGTCCATCAGTCCGTCTTCCACATGAGGCCCAGCTGTGGTTGTGTTGCACTTGGCTTCCTCTGGCAGCTTAATGGGATGTTTGATTTCCATGTCAGACTTCCTGCACTCCCGATGCTCAACGTTTAGCCCTTTGATATTCTGACTTCCCCGCCCTCTGCTCAAAGCCCAAAACACACTCAAGCACACACACACACACACACATCTGTATAATTATACAAACACAACACTGGCCTTGCATCACCTGTGACACACATTAGTAATTTCATTTACTCAAAGATGAGTGAATGAGTGAATGAGTGAATGAGTGAATGAGTGAATGAGTGAGGACGCAGCCAGAACACATGATGGTTGTCTGCTCTTAGGTTGTGATCAGTGCTTTTATAGCTTCACGTTAAAGTGTGTAAAAGGTTCTGCATACTTTACAGAGCACTCTCTGAGGCCATTAGACATCTTATTTGTCATCACTTGAGGGCCACAGGGACGACCTCTCAGAGAGACGTGATACTCTGGGTCCAGCGGTATCACTTACACCTACTGATGGCTATCTAGCAGTCAGCCATGTCTGCTCTGTCTCTGTGTCATCTGATGATTAAAGACGTCTTCTACTTCTCATGAAGCCATGAGTCCAAGTTTGTGGTCTGTCTCAGCGTTTTGTGTGAAGCAGGGTTGAATGCTTCCATGTCACACACCAGGAAAGCCCCAAACAACCATTATTTACAACTTTCACGCTGCTGGAATGAACCTGTATTTCTTTTCAAACAGAGAAAAACAGTCAGCACAAGTGGCGCCAGCAACAGCACATACTGGAAGGAGATGTTTGCTGTCCACTGATAACAAAAGTAAAGGTTGCAAAGAACGAAGGACTGCTCGGACTTGACGACTCGAGCGCTGGATTTTCTTTTTCTGAATTCTGTGGTGGGTTAACTTTGATGCTGAGGATCATCAGCCTGCTGCATCACCACATCCCGCTGTTTCTAATGTTTGGTTTCCTTCTCCTTTACTAATGACATACTTAAAATTATGGATAAAGTACTAGAAACATGACTAACATATGCTACTGGAGCCATGATATGTTCAGAGTGGACCAGGACCTTGGCTGGACTTTGACTATCAACTCAAACAACATTTTTTTCCTTAGAAAGTGCTAAGGATTTAGATTTTCCTTTTCATTTGTTCCAGATTATTTGATTTGCCGCATAATGGAAAACTGATTAAAGTGATATATTACAGCAATGCAAACCAAAGACCAGTCCTTTTAGGAATTACGCACAACTGAGTTATTCTTATACATTGAGTGTAGCGACGAGCTGTCGTTACACCTTCATTCATACGTTTAGGATTAAATTACACACAAGTGATCATTTTATCCATTTATTTACTGGGTAATAAAAGCCAGGTGGTACATATGCCACAGCTGTTACGTTAACCTGTGAATGGAAAAGGACAGGTGGGATTTAAAGTTAATATATTGCTCTTAGCCACGTTCAGTTAGACTCAGTTCAGTTCAGTTTTATTTATATGACGTCTATTTACAACAAAGTTGTCTCTCGGTGCTTCTGTGAACATTTTAAGAATATGACAGTGATAAGGTTACCTCTACCTTTTTTCCATCCCTCACATGTGCACAGAAAAAAAATTGGAGTTTGTGCACTCTTTATTGGTTTATTGGAGGGAAAAGGAAATGGCTTAAGGGGGAATTTCGTGTGAGAAATTATTTTTTGTTAGCTTAATAACTGGGGATATTTTAGTAGGATTTAGTGTAGATAATATATGGGTGTGTATAGAGTATATATATTGTAAATAGCTGTTTTTGACCTCCTCACTAAGAGTATGTCCCAATTACACTGAAAGGTGTAAAGGTGCACAGCTGAAGTCATTCAGGGCACCACTGGCTGTGGTTCTGTCTCTTATGGAAAAGTTGAAGTAATAAATTTACAAAAACGTATAACCACTAAGTCTCATTTCCTCTGTTGCTATATTGGTTTATGTTGCCTCTGTCACTACTACTCAGATCCGGGTCTGTGATGTCATAGTACTGCTGGTGCACCGTTCTGGCCTATGAACACCTTCCCTCAGTCCTCATTAGATGTTTAACTACTGTCCTGTCAGGCACAAAGGAAGCGGGCCCCTCAGGAGACAGCAAACAACTTCCTGCAGCACTGATCCAAGCGTCCTATCAGATCACCGCAGTTTAAAACAATCCATAGGGACGCAGCGACGGATGAAAGGGATGGGTTGTTCAGAGGCGGGGAGGGAGTTTTCAATTGATTTGCTACATATAACCACATCTGACGTGCTTGTCGGTAGCCGCTTGCTAATTATGACCCGGACCTTCACTAAGATGTTGTTGTGTCACCAGGTCCCGGGAACAATCTGCTGATTGTTGTGTGAGAAGATTGGTCAGACAAGGGGCGTCCACTTTCCCCCCAATTATCCCCATTTAGCGGTTCTGCTTCAAGCTGCCTGGGCGGGGAAGAGGGGGGAAAAGGAGGAAGCAAAAAAGAAAAAAGAAATAAATACATGAGAAATAAAGATGCAAAACCATCAAACACATGAACTGCAGAAAGACACCCACAGTGAGGAGCTTTTCACTTTACGAGGGTTTTTACTCAGTCAAGCAAGCAATGATCCTTGGATTAATGAGCTCAGCTACCCCTCCCCCTCCCCATCACCACCACCAGCAACAACCAAACCAGTCGAGTGGGAGAGGAGCGGAGGTGGGTGGGTGGGTGGAGGTGGGGGGGTTGATTATGAATTGAGTTAATGAGCCCCTGCATTGTGGTGGGTGGGGGTGGAAGGGGAACAGGGTGGCCCCTCTACCCTCTGTTTCCTCCCTCCATCCTTGCACTCAGCCGACTGGACGGAGGAAAAAAAGGGAAAGAATTCCAGCAGGTGTTTTTAAAGTATCCTGATTCTCTGTGATGGTTTCCTGAAGCCAAAAGGAGGAAACGTCAAACTTTCCGGACGTGATTGCAAAGCGACATCTGACAGCTTACTGTAGATGTTGCACCTGAACTGCACCTAAAATGTGTTTTACCATTTATTTCACACACAGAAGCACAATACTTTTTATCATTTTATTCTTTTCCACTAACTAAACTCGCTTCCTCCCTTTGACTGGAAGAGAAAGGTTTTTCTTGGACTGGTCCAGCCTCCTGTGTCTGTCCACCCATGTACCCAGCATGGACCACAGGGTCCAGCATGGACAAGGATGGCTGTTGGATGAAAGTGGGAAGCTGGTGAAAGGGCAGAGGGGGGAGGTGAGGTGAGGTGTGTTTATGTTTCCCGGGCCTACTCAGACTGATTCAGAGCTCCTGCTCACACTGAGGTCGCCTCAACACCCCAGCTTGATCACTTAACCATGTGACTGAGGCCCAACCAAGAGACAGACTGGGGGTGGAGGTGGGGGGCGTAGGGGTTGCAGACAAGGAGTGGCCTGATTTCATGAGCAGCAACATTTTTCACATTTACAAAATCCATTTCCAATCTAATAGAGAATTTTGTGGCCGGCGATTTGTGCCAAATCACTTATCTGGATAATTTATCAAACATCCGCCGAGGCCCTGCATATTAGCTGAGCACATGAGGATGACAAAGGGTCAGAGCCATGGACAAAAACCCTCTTTCTGCTTTTGCCCTTTAAAAAAAAAAAAATTCAGACTGAACTTTTCCATCTGAGATAATGGCATGCTGCTGATCATCAGCACCATATAAAAAGAAGGCGATTTCCCACAAGTCCCGTCTCGTTCCCACAGCGCAGTTAGCCACCCTCGGTCACAACGTGCTCAATATTATGCCAAGCTTATCATCAGCACATTCTGACCACTCTACAGGCCCCACATTCATTCCCTGTTTTCATTCTCTTCCCCTCAAAAAATGTGATTTGTATGTTGCAAACGGAGAACACAGAGAGAAGTCAGACAAGAGAACTTTCTGTGTCTTATTCAGACACTGACTTCAGTAAACAAAGAGCGCTAATAAAAGAGCTCAGTTACAGTGTGTTTTATTTGCTGCAGTCCTGATTGCTAAGTCACGGTAATTTTAAAATCCCTCACATGCAGCCATGATGCATAAACAGGAGCTTTGTCCAAGCCTCGTCATCAGGATGTTTGAAGTTTTAATGCACCTCAGCAGCAGCACTGTAGCTTATTGTTCAGAGAGACTCGACATGAGAGGCAGACGGGATGGACGGGGCAGGAGCGGTCTGCTGACATTTCTCTGGCGACACGCTGTGACCTTTCTGCTCAGCGTCCTGCACTGAGGGGACACGAGCTGCAGGGCCAGCACTGATGGCAGAGATAGCAGCCTGTGTGTGTGTGTGTGTGAGAAAGTGTGTTTACGCAGACACTGATGCCGTGATGACACACAGTCTGTCTCCACGGCTTCAGCTGTCCGTGGCCGTGGTCATGAGGGCTGGTACTACCAGCTCTTTCTTTTTTTTTCTTTTGTCAAAATGACAGTGACTTTGTTCCTTCAAAGAGTTAATATTATCAGTAATGTTTTACAGCCACGTGTTCATGGTCGCATTCAGCTCCAGTGTCGTACTACTGTAGTTAATCTAAGCTTTACCTTAAACCACATTTTTCTGTTGGACTTTCTGGTGCAGAACTTACCTGCTTTGGGTCATTTGTAAAAGACAGGAACTATTTTTTGCCTTTAGGCAACTACAAATCTAACAAAGTTACGAAGCAAACAAAAATAACGTGTGGAGCTCCCCAAGGTTCCATTTTGGGGCCTTTGTTGTTCAGCGTCTACTTGCTCATGTTACCATAACTATGCAGGTAATGCAACTAATAATAATCAAACAAACTAATTTATGAAGTTTTTAAACTCTTTTAGTTTTTAACGCACTTTTTAATGTTTTCATATAAAACACTTTGAATTGTCTTGAACATGAAATGTGCTATAAGTGTATTTCTAAGTCTTGTCTTACCTTACATACAAGTCAGAATTAGCTCATCTAATACCTTATATGGATTTACATTTCATTTATTCAAAGAATTATGTGTGTGTGTGTGTGTGTGTGTGTGTGTGTAGATACATAGGTCAGGGATTAGCACTACGAGCAGCTTGTGGGCAACGTGAGGGTCAGCATCATGTGTTTGGCTCAGAAAGTTATGAGAACACTTGTATTCCCTGATGAACCCACATTTTCAAGCAGAATTCCATGAACACCATAAACTGCACCAACGGTTCTTCATCTGGTTAAAACCATCCCAGTGGCTCAGCGTGATGGCGTCACCATTCAACACTTCTTGCCAACAGGGACAGACAGACTGGTCCGACTGGTCAGGAAAGGAAATATGCTTGAAAACACAGAACTTAATATAAAGTTCAGGATTCTAACAACAGTGAGGACCTCAGTGACCTGAAACGTGAACTCAAGGCTTCACTCCAGTGGTTTCTGGACTGTCCTCAACTGGCCCAGCTAAGTGGTTTAGTATAAGTGGTATGATATGATAAAGTCATTATCACGCAGAAACTTGAATTCATTTTACTTAACAGGATGTTGTAAACTGATGGCTCTGTGAACCACTTATAGGGTTTGTTGATCTCTGCGAAGAATAAGGGTGAATTGTCTTTTTTTCCTCCCATCTTTCTTGATATGAAACCACCGATTCACATTATGATTTTGTCAATGAGGGGAAAGTTCTTTTGGGGCTTTGTGCATTGGTCTGACCAAAGTTCATTGCCGTGCATCGAAAAACAAAGAGAAGCTCAGTGAACGACAAGCAAGAGTGATATGTGTAGTGACATACTCATTATTATGAAGCCAGCGTTTTTTAATGGATTAGATTTTATCGTGATTCTTTATCTCTCTGGCTGTCTCTCTCCATGTGTCACAGTGTTGTCATGTTCTCTAAGGGAACAGTTTAAACCTTTCTGTCATATCTAGCCCCTCTCTGTCACTGCTGCAACATTCTGGATATTCAAAAGGCCTTCTTTAAAGAGTCTGCAAAAGAGAATATAACGCTTACATATAGATATGCAAAGGTTATGGGCATGAGACAAGATGTAAGTTCTGAAGCTTTCAAGGAAAATACTGGCTTAATTTGACTTTGGTGGCAGCGACACATCTCAAAAAAGTTGGAAATGTGGCAACAAAAGGCTGGAAAAGTAACTGGCACCAATCAAAAACAAATGGAGGAATATTTTACAACTAATTAGATCAATGATCAGTAACGTGACTGGATATAAAGGAGCATTTCAGAGAGGCAGAGCCTCTCAGGTGTAAAGATGGACAGAGGTTCACCTGTCTGAAACAAACTCCTTTAAAGACCTTGAAGATCCACCATCTACAGAACAGGACAGGACGACTTAGTATTTATTGCAAAAATCTACAGGTTCAATCAGCCTAATCGATAACGTAATATTAAAATGTACAACAGTCTCAAGGAAACTTAGTACTTTCAACTTTAATTTTCTCCATTACAACAGCTACAGCCAGTAGAGAATCATCGTTTTTGAGCATTGTGACGCTGCCTCTCAGGGTTGTCTTAGTGATGAATGTGAAGGATTAGAAGAAGCTGCCACGATCACCACTTTACATTTTTCTCCAAAGAAAAGAGGTTTTGATACTGGGTACGATGTCGGGGTTCAGCAGGTGCACGGCTGACGTTGTTTCGCTCCATCCTGCTCGTGGCTTCAAACCACGCCCAGAAGCTTTTCTGAGGCTCAAACCTGCCTCTGCCAGGCTCTTTACAAGCGTCAATGTAAATTTACAAGTCACAATAAGCGGAGTGAAAGTCATACATTTCTATGGTGTACATTTACTGGATTATTCGCCTTCCACACCCAGCGCCTGCGTAATAAAAAAAGAATTTGTGCCTTTTCCTTTACAGAGTTGTTCCAACAGAAAAGATCTGTGATGTGATGCCTGGCAGAATCATAAAGATCTTTGTCACTGGCCAAGTTGAGCTTCACTAGCCTTCACTTTCTCTTGTGGAATCTGTACATTAACTTAAAACTCCTTAAAACACTATGCATCTTCACTTATTTCACAATGTCCATGTAAATTAAATTTCTACATTTCAAAAACATCGGTAGTTAGTTTAACAACACAACTGGGAACCATAAACCTCTCCCATCTCTTCCATCTAATGCAGGGGTGTCATCCTGTGCGTCATCACCATGGTTACCGTTAAAGGACCAATTAGTCTTGATTTTCTCAACGACATTACCTGGTAGTTCCTGGACCTCAGCCGTTAAATAAATAAAGAAATGAGAAAGAAGGAAGGAAGGAAGGAAAGAAAGAAAGAAAGCTGTTTCATTTCTGCATGTTTAGGGATCTGCTTATTTCCTGTATTCTTTGGTCTTACTGTTCAATTAAAACTTCAATAAAGATCCAAGTGACAAAACAAAATCACAAATCATTTTTTGAACAAACAATACTTTTTATTGTACAATCACAAATTTTGACTTTTGAACAAAAAGTTGCAGTTTTTTGTTGGAAAAACATCCACTTTTTGCAACATTTTGACATGAAATCACAGCAGTCGTAAAACTGGAAATGGTTCAGGTCTTCGTCATAATGCAATTTTATGACAAAAATATTTTTGCCATAAAATCAAATATTTCACAAAATCTTGACTTTTATCATAAAACTTAGGCTTTTGTATTTATTTCACATATTTTTTTCATGTAACTGGGAATATGAGAAAAAAAACGTAGACGGCGGGGGGGGGGGCCTTTTGTAGTAAAATTACCAGTTTCAAAGAAAGTTTTTTTACCCAATGACCAAGACTTTTTAATTGTACAATTATAAACGTCACAAAAATGTAACTTTTTAATTGAAAATTACCTTTTTTTGTTGTTGCTGGAAACGAGCAGTAAACTTGCAAAATTTTCTATAATTTTCACAAAAAGTTATCAACTTGTTTCTCAAACATTTGTTAAATCCTGACTTTCTGACATCAACCAGCTGCTCTCCACAGCTTTGTCCCTATGGTTCCACCTTAAAGCGGCCGTTCTCCATCTCAGTTATTCCACCTTAAAGCAGCTGCTCTCCACCTCAGTTATTCCACCTTAAAGCAGCTGTTCTCCACCTCAGTT
>JBAMYA010000013.1:2358470-2372017 GCA_037176975.1 Arrhamphus sclerolepis
CTGCTAGTGAGTGTTGATCTTGGAACAAGGCAGAGTGCTGTTGTATGGTCAAAATTAAGAAAAAAATTAAATAAATACAGATACTGATGACATTTAACTCATTTAAATCAAAGCTCAGATAATAATGAGATTAATTGGGGTAAAAAAAAAAGCACAACTTCTGCAAGAGAACTTAATTTTATCATAACTCTACTCAAAAACTTTATAGAGCTCTTATAGTATTTTAATTATGAGTAATAAGTGCCATAACCTGTGGTAGACGGTCTCCATTTGGAGAATCTGAGATTAATTCTGTTGAAGATTTAAAATAACTGACTTTTTTTCATTTCAAAGAAAAGAGTAAATATTTCATAAAATCTCAATTTCCACATAAATTTCAACCTTTATCATAAAATTAAAACATTTTTGCTAAATTCTCATTTTTGTTTCTTGTGAAATGACAAAAGGAAAACATTTTTTACTTTTTTTGTAAAGAAACAAAACGTCACAATTTTTTTACTTTTTGACTTAAATATTATGTTTTGTAACATTTTGATGTAAATCTGTACATTTTCTATATCTTCAACTTTTTGTCCTAAAATCACAAATATTTTTCACAAATAAAGTTAATTTGAAAAACTGAGAAACTTTTTGTTGTAAAACCTTCTGCAAGCGTTTCCTAAATCCTGACTGTCAGTTTGCTTTCAGGTCCAAGCGTTCCACTGAAATGGCAACATGCCTCTTTATTGAGAAAATAAACCTTGTTTGTGTTTTTAGACCTCAGGAAAGCATTTGATTCAGTAAATCACTCTGTTCTTCTCACCAAGCTCTCAAAATTTAACTCTGAATCATATCTGCATGATCGAAGACAATCTGTATCAGCTAACTGCAGATCTGATCCTCTTAGACTAACCTCCGGAGTCCCTCAGGGATCAATATTAGGCCCCCTTTTATTTAGTCTTCATATTGATGATTTGCACACTGTTCTGACGCTGAATGCTTAATGTATGCAGACGACACGGTTTTCTTTGTTCATGGTCGCTCCAAAGACACTGTTGCTACTAAACCCATTAAAACAATGTCCTGCGTCACAACCTGGTTGCAGGAAAGCTGTCTACAGATAAACGTTTTTAAGACTGTAGGCATGTATTTCACTAAAATAAAGTATCACCTGACTCCAACAGACATATTAATAGAGAAAAAATACATATTGTCAGCCAATATAAATATCTTGGGTTAATAATAGATTCACAGCTTTCTTTTAAAGCCCATATTGACAAATTGTGACAGAAAAAATCTTGCAAATTTTTGTGCGATTCAAAATGAAATGTCTGATTCTCAGTCCCTTCAACTATTGCCTAACCAGTTGGTCCCAGGCTGGTCAGAGAGCAAAAAAAAAAACACTGGAAGTTTTGAACATACAAGCAATTAAAGTTATGGATTAAAAAAACCTAGGCATTATCATCACTGTGCAATTTAAAAAAAAATACTGCCTTTTAAACTGGGGCAGTCTTCACACATTTGCAGATTTAAATTTGATTTATAAAGTACTGCATAATTTGTCTCCAGATCCTCAGGCAGAGTTCATCAGCCAAAGAAACGGCTCTGAGCGTGTCCCTGTCCTGTCAGAGGGGACGGTTTCATTCCTCTGCGCTGGAGCACTTTCAGTAAGTCGGCCTGGTCAGGGAGGAGCGCTGGAGCGTGGAGCTCGATATCTGAGGAGGTTAAACTGCTTACAACATACAAGGCCTTTACAACAAACATGAAAATGTGGCTTATTAACACCTACAGCTGCTGACACTAAAAGATAAGCTGTTGTGATGTTTTGATGTTGTGATCAAATGTTATGTTTTAATATGTTGTGATGTCTTATTCTTTCTTAATTGTATAGTAAGTGTTTGAATATGTATCTTGTATTATATTGTACAGGTATTGTGTGCTCTGTGCTCGCGTAACAGTTATGTATGTTACTTGTTACATGCGTTTTCTTGTAGCTGTATTTTATTGCTGCATTACATCATTGCCAGGGGACTACAGATGAAAACTAGCCTTCTGGCTAATTCTGGCTTTTTTAACCAAGTGTGATCATGTGTTTTATGAAACTGTATTGTCCCCTTTTAAATAAACTAAACTAAAGTAAACTTTCTGACAGAATCCACCTCAGTTATTCCACTTTCTGAACTGAATTAAACAAGCAGTCACACTGAAATTTCCTCAGAAATATTCTAGTTTGAAGCTTATGATGCCTTTCCTTGCACCTGCATGCCTTGAGTTTGACACATGATCTGACTCAGTTTTGACCGTATACATTTTTAAAGCAGTTATAGTGAATGCTGCATTATATATCTTTATACTGTGTCACCTTTGCACAACACAGTTTCTTCACCACACCAAAGAAAGTTGTCAATACGCTGTTTTATTTTTTTTAACCACAGAGTATTCGTGCTGCAACACAGTCTGCAATGCATGCAGAACTGAAACGCTGCACAAACGCACGACGCAGCCTTTGCTCAAATGGCTCTGAAATTTCTGAAGTTCGTGTTGTCTGAGACGATGCCTGAGGTTCCCAATCAGAGTAGCTGTTAGCCTAGCTGCCCATCAATCAGTGATTCTCTGAAGTGGGAGCGCTGTGGCCGCTGTCTGCTGCAGATTAGATGGTAACTGCTCAGAAGTAGCTCACACAACCACACAGAAGAAAAAGAACAAAAACCCCTCAAAATCCTGGTAGGAAACAGTTATTGTCAAGTCATGTCTGATAATCAGTTGGATGTATTAATTATATATTAATTATATTCAGCCAGCAACAACTATTAAATCCTAACTGAAGAGACAAGCTAAAAATAAAAAAGAATTTAAAAAAAGGAATGAAATATAATCAAATTGGTTCACAAGTGCCACTGTGTGTTTGTTTGGTGAGAACGCTTTGATGTGAAAATGTAAAAGCAAAGGAGTGTGTTCACGCTGCTCCTTGCTCTCACGCTGCAGTTTGAAGTTGAAACGGACTCATCTCCTCTCTACATGGTGTCTCAGTGATTAGGCTGGGCACCTTGCCACTCCGGGTTTCTCTTAAAACTCGCCAGACGAAGTGGCTCATTTAGACAACAAAGACGGGGAGGCTCTCCAACCGCTGGAGGCCTGATCAAACATGTGAGATCAGAGCCGCTTCCACTCACACGCCTTATGTAACCATTTGTTTTCTTGTTAGCTGTCTTTTTTAATTTTTATTTGCTTCAGAGGCTGTAAACCAGGAGTGTCAAACTTTATTTCATCCTGGGCCACATCATCACCATGGTTACCGTTATTCTTTACTTTCTCTACCAGCTATGTTATCAGATTTCCTGCTAAAAAAAAAAAAACTGACTGCTTTTGTAAAAAAAAGAAAATTCAACGTTGTTGTTATTTTGTAAATTACACTTTATCGCATCTTTTTTGTTTAAAAAAGGAATATTTGTCATTAAAAGTCAAAAGGCCTAAATTTCACAAAAATTGATACATTATATTCATAATAATATGTTAATCATAAAATTGAAACTTTTGTACTAAAATCAATTATTTTTCTTGTAAAATCACAAATTTGTTGATACTTTTATTTTCAACAACCAAGACTCTTTATTGTACATAAATGTCACAAAATTGAAACTTTTTAACTTCAAATTAAAATTTATTGTTGGAAAATATCAATTCTTTGTGACATCTGACAAAAAATCACAACAGTTGTAAAAGCAGCATGTTTTGTATAAATTCAACTTTTTGTATTAAAATCACTTTTTTTTTTTTTGTTTTTGTTTTTATACAAATAATCATGAGTTTAGTTTAGTTAAGTTTACGTTCTATATTTGTAGAGCATATTTCATACACAAATGCACAAGTGCCTTACAAGGCATTTAGATGAAATCAATTAATTTAAAAGGAGAAAAAAATATATAATAAAATAAGATAATGAAATAAAATTTAAATGTATAATTGGACAGAAAATGATTAAAGACAAAGATCATTAATAACAGTGCAGTAAAATACGACTAAAGAAAAGCAAGGGGAAACATGGGAGTTTACAGTTTAGGAAAAAATGAGCAAACGTTTCCTAAATCCTGACTTTCTGACATAAACCATCTCAGTTATTCCAGTTTTTGATGTCAGAACTGAATCAAATGGACAGATTTCCTCACAAATGTTCCACATATGATGGTTTCTAAGTGCTCTCACAGGCTGCACATGAAGCAGACCAGATTTGGCCTGCAGGAATGAGTCTGACATGTGTGCCGTAAAACAACTTAAAATCTGACAATTAAAAATAGATAAATAACTAAATTAACACTGTATTTTACAGATGCCTTGTTTTGTAGACGTAATAACCGAGTATCGACTGATTCTATATGCTGGAGCTCCAAATACTTCACAATCATATCGGTTTCTCTCCGTGTTAGCCACTGATTTGGTTAAATCCCTCTTTGATTGACAGCTGGTGTCAGTCCAGAATCTGGTAGAGCTCATGATAATGGCCTCTGGTCCCTCATCAAGGCTGCAAAATAATACAGTTGAGAGCCACTCAACCAGATCAAAAAGTGTGTGTGTGTGTTTGCAATGTTGAGCAGGAAGGCCCATTAACATTCATCAGTGAGATAATAGGCCAGCATTAATGTCAGCTGTTTATATGAAGAATAACTCATAAGGCCTTGGTGTATATGGGCTAATAAAGCATGCTTCGCTCCACGCCACATTTGGCATGAGTGTGTGTGTGTGTGTGTGTGTGTGTGTAGAAGAGTAAGGAGGGATTCAGGAGCTGGGGCTTTAGAGGTCTCAGATGGAATCACCTGACACTGAAGTGAATTTATTGATTGTTTAAATAAACAAAAGACATGTGCCTGTTATAACTGCAGCCTTGTGCTTGTGTGTGGGTTGAACACTGAACTTGTGCATTTCTAACTTATAACAAGGTCTGTGAAGACCTGCTTAGTTTTAAATGGAAAAGAAAAAGCACTAAAGAGTGGTGCAACAGAGCTGTCTGACATGCATCAGCCGCTACATTAAAAGATTTGATGCAAGAGGAAGTAGTGAAAGCTGAACTCGCATTGTCATCGAGTCGAGTGTTTGTGTGAAGTTAAGATGGAGCTGGAAGATGATGCAAACGCCCACCAGCGTGTACGCACACAAAGAAAAAAGTTTGAGGAAAAGTGCGATGCCCTTTCTTAGTCTTCTTTGATTCTGCGTCTGTCTGTTCTCATGAAGCATCGCAATAAAGAAAAGCAGGAAAATAATCCATGACAAACAAAGAGCTGCTAATTGCAGTGTTTTTGGAAAAAAAAGCTACAAAAAAAAGCTGTGGCATATATGTACTGTATGACAGTCAGTGTTTACACACTCATTATCTCTGCCAGCGCTTTAGCACCAATCACTGTTCCTTTTAATTAACCCAGACTGCAAATTCTCATCATTCAACTCAATGCTGCTGCGCTGATGGCATCAAAACAAACTAAGGAAAAGAAACGCATCAAGCTGTCACGTATGGGCAGCTAACAAGACTGAGTTGAGGAGACTGCAAAAAAGTGCCACTTGAAGACACAAACTTTCACCTCTTCTGAGCGGATTTGTGTTTGGTGGCTCGTATTAGCCATGCAGCTGTCAGATTAAAGATCCAGGTGGAGAAAAGAATTAGCTACTCAGTCGATGCTTAGACTCAGGCTGAGGTATTCCCGCTGCTAATCATTAACTATCTACATAACTGTTTGAATAACAACCTCTAATAACCGCATATTTATGTATTTGCTGATGAGTATTAGCCTGAAAGATTAATGTTGAATATGAGAGGTCTTGCTCATGTTTGTGTGCCGTACCTGCAGCAAGCTTTGTCGTGTAAAACATGTTACCCCTTTAGGAACTATGTTTACCGTTATAAAAAAATGTATATTCACTATGTATTTGACTATATGTCTACAATACAAAGTTATAATGAGGAGCTTATTTTTTTATGAATGTAAACAGATATCCCAGCTACCTGAACCTCCAAAAATCACAAATCCATGTGACACATCCTATTTGAAGAGCAAAAGTGGTTTCAGGGATGGCTAACAGGCTAACTGTTCCTCTTGCAGGGTTCACATTGTACGATTTTTACGGTCTTATAAAATTAATTCAAGTCACGTTGTTTGTGGTAAAATCAATAGATAACTAATATTGGAATATAGTGACTATATTTTAGTATTTTAGGCTCTAAATGCAGCATCATTGTGTTGTTAGCAGGTTCCCGCTAACGTGCTAATGCACCAATGACTCTAAAGTTAGCGTTGTCGTAGTGGTGTTGGTGTGTTTGAAAAGAAATAAAATCAAGAAGAGGTGTCTTTCTTCTTTATTTGAAGTACACATTTTTTCTGTTATTTCCCTGTTTCTCCGTTGTATCTGCCGCTGTTGTTGCTAGGTTACTGTGCTGTGTAGACGCTGATGTTTACATTATTTCATGGTGCGTTCCTATTGGTTGGTTAGCTGACAGAGATGGTAGAGGCAGCGACAGGCCGTCTCACTCTGAGACGATTCCTCCAGATTTCTGACGCCGCTGACATCTGTCTCAGCCGTCTTTGGTCTCCAGAACTGTCTTTCATCTTTGCTCCTGTCTCACTGTCAGATCTACCAGCACAGTTTCTGAGCTACGATGGAACATCTTTACCTCCACTGACCATCTTTAGTCTGAGACGGCTGAAATCGTATAGTGTGAACACGACATCAGGACCAGTAAAATAGGAAGATTATCTTTCCAGGGACTGTTTCCTCAAACCCTCAGTCCATAGGCCAGGCTCAGCTGGTAGCTACTTCATATTTAAAATACAAACATACTTTTTCACACAAGGAGAAAAACGTACATACTCAAGCTATATCTGTCGGGTACACAACATGTTGTTAACCACTGCAAGTTTCTATAGAGCTTATTATTTAAGTGAACATATTTAACCAATGAACTAGATAAAGACCCTCTGAAACCATCTTTTATCACTGAAACACCAACAAACATGCATTGTCACTGTCAAGAGTTGTTATAAATATATCACACAACTGTCGCTTGGTTGGTTTTTGAGACTGGAGAAAAAAAACTGGCCACAGATATGTTCAGCACCTTCAATGTCAATTCCCGGTTTTATTTAACTCTTTTAATAAGGTCTTCAACTCACCTTTTACTAACTTTTCAATACACACCGTCTATATGAGTCGAAGCAGGTAGCCAATAGTGTTGGGTAGAAACTGTCACACAAAAGGAAGGGAGTCTTGTGCTCATCTAGCTGTGTGCGTTCAACACTTCCCAAGGTCATCACTGCTCTCCCTGCAGAGAGCCTCTGTCACTTGTAATAACTTTTAAAGGGAGCATATTTTCTTCCCTTTGACAGACTTGGGAGAAGAGGGACCAGTCCAGAGCCGAGTCAATCATAAAGTGTCAACACAATGAGGAGGTGCAAAGTGAGGAGACAAGTCCACCCTGTTACTTCATTACATCAACGTATTGCCAGATGGATCAGAAGTGTGAAGTCTGATGTCAGTCACTGACACGGCAGCAGCTTAGTGAGCAGTCACTGCAGCTCTAATCACAGTTATGGCTGTACCACACAAAGACCTGTGAAAGGACTGCAGCGCTTGAGAAGGAGGATAAACCTCCCTGATTAGGTTTAATTAGTTTAGGGCAGAAGTAAGTATGTTTCGGGGTAACCATGAGTGAAGGTCAAGATTCAGAGTCCTCAAGTTACCTTACACTCCATCTTCTGACTTTAGTTCATATAGTTTCTTTATTGTTTTTTTTCCTCTAATATTGCCAAGTTATCCTGATAGATCAGAGCCGCATCTAGACAGATGGAGGGTCTGAAAATAAGCTATAGGGTCTCCTTATGCAGGGGACGGCAAAACAAGCAATCAGAGCAAAAAGCAAGGTGATATAATCAGAGCAAAGAAGCAAATGGAGTCCAACGATTGTTGCTGTTTTTCCCGCTGAATTTGAGAATAACTGATGTCCTCAAACACTCAATCAATATCTTGGAGAACTTAACTGTGTGTAACACAGCTGGCTACAGCTAACGTTGGACAGATATATGTAATCATGTTCAGATTACCAGATGTTTCTTACCATTTATAAATGAGATGGAACTCATCCACCACAATCTCTAAGAGATTGTCCAAGACATTAATTAGCATCGATATCAAAGCCGATTCCATTTACCACCCAGAATACAACATCTCAGCTCGGTAAGCCCTCTCAGAGATGCTCTGCAAGAATAGACTGATCTGATTGGCTCACCAGGACTCCTGGGCATGATTACTGAGCTCCAACAGAAGGTAGCTAGAAGGACCTGTGGAGCAAATTTAAGTTTGCCAGTGGTTAGGGTTCGGGTTAAACCTATAACCACGTGTTTTTAAGGAAGGAATTGCTCAGAATCTCTCGATGATAAGGTCTTCAGCCTAAATAGTAACTTTTGCTGTGAGTTTTACTGGTATTTGGGCATTACACATGCATCAGCTTTAATATGTTTCGACCACATCTCCTTCCAGTTTAGAATATTACTTTGGTACTTTGGTATGATGTCTACGGCCATACATCAAACCAAACAAAAACATTGTGTTAAGGTCCATTATTCACCTGTTCCTGTCTGTCAAGCCATCGATCCACCATCGGGTGGTTGGCACTGAGGGAGGACCGAGTCATCTCTCTCTGAAACTGAGTGGTCCAGCCACTTGCATCACGAGGAAGACTCCGATAGGCGTGGGCTCCTCTACCCTGCAAAATATGAGGAAGGAGGGAAAAATTTACAATCCACGACTGTCATGCAGACACTGCTACCAATGCAAAATGTCTCCTCATGCTGAATTGATCAGTGCCAGCAAAAAGGTATGCAATTAAACTAAAATCCTGCATCAACAAATAATCTCAAGGACTGATCCATCTTCTTTATTGTAATCTATTAAAGAAATAGCAATTGCTAAACAGAAATTTGAGACATTTAAGTTTTTTCATTCCAGTCTTACTCCTTTCATCACGGATAAAACTCAGCTCCTAATAAGAGCCTTTTTATAATAAGACAGCCACAGCTGAGCTCCTCCATTACACAAAATGCACCTCCTGCAATGCTCCAGCCAAGGTAATGTCAAACCTCAGCAGACTCGAGCAGATTTATTACACAAGCACACAAGCAAGATTACATTCCAGACATGCAAACCTTGGATTTGGAATTTCAGCAATTGAAGGTTGCAGGTGAAGGTGTTTGTCTGGAAAGGCAAGCCAATCAAAATTAAAAGTCAAAGTGGAGCGATTTACCAAGGACAGACAATACAGAATATCAATGATTTAAGGTGTAATGAGTCTTAAAAACACCGGTTCCAGGCCTAAACAGAGGGGAAAGACACAGAACAAAATACTCCCAGAAAGGTTGTAAAACAAGAAAATAGATGAAAGGCATCATGAAAGATGATAAGTGGAAAAGAAAGCAGGTCATCTTTAATGAGTAGCAAACTATCAGCTAACAATAGAAAACATGGAGAACATAAAAAACAGGAGATATTTCCAGCCTCTGCACGCCATAAAAACACATATGTGTTTTAGTACAGCTCAATGTGGCGTGAAGGAGCCTGAGGAAGCGATGCAGACAGGACTGTAAAACTCAGTTGGACATGTGATACTGAGGCAGCCTGATAGCCATCACAGCTTTAGTCACAGAATGACAACTGCTTCCTACTCACAACTTTTTATGACATATCAGATCATAAAACACTGATAAGGAAAGACACCAAGGTAGGTAGCGGTAAATCATCAGGCTCGTATCAACCACCTAATCCTTTTAGTCTACCACGGAGAATCCAGAATGTGAAATATTGTAAGTCATTGGGGAATGTGTTGAGTTTAAAGGGCTTGCTGATGAATGAGGAGCCCCCTTGGTGAATATTGTGGAGGTGTTTGTAGAATTTAGCTTTAGCTTGATTCAGCAGTATTCGGGCTGCTCTCAAACACAGCTGGATGCACTGCATTCAGGAGAGGAAATGATTCAAGACTGTGAAGATACTCAATATGTATTGTGCGTATCGCTTTTCCATATGCCTTTCTGGCTGTTGTAATCAATGATGTATGGTTCTTTCAGACATTGTTTGTGCCAAAAAATAAACATTTAACATATGCTGCATACTCCATAAAGACTACATTGTGAAAAAAGAAAGAAGCTGAAATCAGTGAAATGTCTCCATTGTGGAAAAGCTGTACACTTATCTTCAACTGTCGTCATCTTAAAGTGGGCGTGTCCAAACAGTGCAGGAGGGCAGCTGTCCTGCGTGTACGACGTCGGGTTCACACTTTACCATTTTTGCAGTTTGGCAGATAAATGCAAGTCAGACTTCTGTTGTGTTGCTATAACTGCATAATCAAACGGGGTGTTAGCGAACAAAACTCCCATCAAGAGGAGGAGGACAGACTGTTAAAGCTCGCCTACTGATAGTGGCACCTGAGTTATCATGTTTGGGCTTCATGCTGCGCATCACAAAACTTCCATTGTCAATGTTTCATGATCAGCATCATTGATAAGAATAAACCTTCCCGTGTTGGACCTTTCAGGACTTACACCTGAAGTACTTCAGTATACTGAGGAATCATTTGAAATCAACACCAACCTCTGCTCATCTGTCTGTAAGCAGACAAGTACGAGCTTCTATCTGTGTCCTGTTCAGGACCCCACAGTCTTCTAACAGCTGCTTCCCACTGCAATTAGCGATTTAAAGAGAAAGCATGGCTTAAATTAGATAAATAAAATAAAACAGCGTACTCTCATGGCTTTTTTGAATGGAGAGACCTAAAATCTCTTAGCATTATTTTTCACTTTCTACGTTTGTACTTTTTCCTTTGTTTGAGATTTCACAATGTAGGTGTCTTTAAACGGGATCAGCCTACGCGTCTTGGTACTCTCATCAGCAGAAAAGCTGCATTTTCACATTCCAAGCTCTCAATAGTTTCCCTTTTTAGCTTGCTTATTTGATGAGGTACATATCTCTTTCAGCACCTGGGAGGAACAGTCATAGTGAGAAGTTAATTGGCTCCCCTTCTCTTTCAGAATTCATGTGGAGGACGTACCTGAGCTGCATTCTTTTCCTTTTATTCTTCCTCGGTTTAATGATCACACGCTTAAAAAGCCTCAAAAGGTGAATGTAGAACAAAGGGAACGTGTTTAATAACTCCTACTTGTTGTTTTGTTTTTTGTCTTTTTTTCCTTTTTTGTATATTGGTAAGATAAAACGGGGTGTTATCAGAGGCAACTACTTTTAGATAATGAATGTTTCTGCCACTGCTGGATGTCTTTAAGCAGAACAGAAATGTTCCACTTCTGACAATTATTCCTTTGATTTGGAGTAACAAAGAAAGGAAATAAAAACGAGAAGAACAAACTCAGTAATTTGAAAGCGAGACTGTAGATTCAGGGACGTCTGTGCATATATCTCCTGCATTATAAATGCAGCTCAACAAGCACAGTGCTGCAGTGAAGAACTCCAGAATAAAGCCAAAGACACTTCTCAGAGTTATTGAAGTCTTGAAGTCGTTGATGGCTCAACTGAGGCTCCCTCACGGTTAAACTGAAGAGCTAAATTACTTTTAGATTACAGTGTATGCTACCTTTTGCTCCAGGCTGCTTGCGCCACAAGTTTTGTTTGGTTTGTGGTTGCACTTCTGGAATCCAGCTGTCGTGGACCAGCGAGTCGGGTTCCTCCTTGACGGTTCTTCTTGGACGACCAAAACCTCACCAAGAGGAAGACCAGCCAGGGACGGATCACTGCTGCGACGGACATTGAGAGACATGCCTGGTGGGGAAAGAAGAGTACAAGGAAAGGAACGTTTTAGCCAAATCAAAGAACCTGTTGCTTCATCATTTTATAACATCTTTTCTGTCCAAAATCTCAGCTGGAACGTTTTGTCTTCCTAAAACCACAAAAAGCTCAAAGAAAAAAAACTAGCAAACAAAACAAATCAAACTCGAGGTCCATGGGCCAAATTCAGCCCAGAACTTCATTTTCATCATCTGGAGGAGAGCAGCTGTTGGTGTCAAGAAGTCATGATTAAGAAAATGATTTTGTGACATTTGTGTCTGTATGATGAACAGTTTGAGTCATTTGGCATTTTTATGAAAAAAAATTTTTTTATTTGTCATTATACAAGAAAGAACATTTGATTTTAGTACAAAAGTCTCAATTCTATGATGAAAGTCATGGATTTTGTGACAAAAAAAAAAACAAATCATGAAAAAAGATGCATTATTGCAAAATTTGTCATTCTACATAAAGTTGATAAGTTTTTTTTTTCTAAATTTGTGACAGTACAAGAAATCTGGCCTAACCAGAAAAATGAAATGAAAAACAGTTTGACAGCCCAAGGTTCAAACTCCAACATAAGTCCAAAGTTCAGCCAAGCCAAGTTGAAAACTAAAAAGTATTAGAACTGCTGCTGATGTCATTCCTGGGTCATTCCAACACGTCAGGGACGACCTGAAGGTCCCTGTTACGACTGACTTTTATGCGAGTATTTTTTCACATCATGGATGCAGATTGCAGTGTTCAGGTGCTGGACCAGGATTGGTGAGATGTGCGATTTGTGAGAATATTGGCTGCGTGAGAACGAACCAATGGAGAGCCAGGATGTTGGACGGTCGAGATAGACTCCACCCCCAACCAGCCACCTTTGACCCTCCTCTTACCATCCTGATGTAGCATGTAGTGTTTGTCGGAGTGAGCTGTCATTTATTTACTTTTGGTTTATTTATTTTTGGAATGGTGTTTGGGTTGGTTAGCACCATCTATGTCCTATTGATTGCACAACAGTCTCACAGTCATAGTCGCCCCTTCCAGCGAACATCTGTGAGGGAACTATACTGGCTAATGCTGCAACTGCTACAATCACACGTGTAACAAAACTCTGCACTCATTTTTGACAGAATTTTATTTTTAAAAAATGACTATAAAAACAGAATAAAAGGAAATTGCTCCAGACTTCACTATCCAGTCAGACATCAGTGAAAACTTGTCGCTGTCTGTAGCAGAAGGAAGAAAGTAAATGTATCCACAAGCTCCGGCGCTGATCATCTGAATTCTCTCTAAAGGCCATATGGATTTGTTTATAATGTTCTAGCAGCCTTAGTGCTACACCCACAATTATGCAAATAGTTGAGTAACCACCTGTCATCCATCAGTGCATGACTGCAGCGAGCATATGCCAGCGCTGAGCTTCCATCTGAGACCCAGCTTAGTACTGGAAGCAACGCATTTTAATCACAGCTTACATTGTCCTGCATCTTTAACACCGGACAAGATTAGAACTTCTGCGTGTAGACCGCCAGATATGACGTCTGTCAAATTATGTGACTGAATTTCCAAAATAAATATGCAATCAATCTGTTGAAACATTAATATTTATGGCACCAAACAGCTATCTTTCTCTTGGCTTAATCTGTTTTCCCTCATGTCAACAATTTACCACAACGGCAACTTTTTGATTGCTTGATGGATGGATGGATGGATGGATGGATGGATGGATGGATGGATGGATGGATGGATGGATGGATGGATGGATGGAT
>JBAMYA010000013.1:2379993-2399499 GCA_037176975.1 Arrhamphus sclerolepis
TATACACATACATACATTGGTTGGAGATTTTTTTTCTTTGGTTTTTGGTTGTCATGGATGTAACATGTAAACACAGATGAAAAAAAAAAAAAAAAAAACTAAATATTTTCGTACCAGGCTGTAAATACGTTTAATTCTGCTGTAAAGTTGGCAATTTAACCATGGAGGTCAATGGAGATTTGAACTGCAACAAAAACGTACTTCCTGGATGAGCTTCAGCCTAGGATTGGGATGGTTGCTGCTGGGGAGACTAGGTTACCAGCAGCTTGTCAGGAAACACTTTCTGGTGAGGTTAGTAGCACCTTAAAGTAGGTCCAAGCACAGCCACAGTCTATTTTCTTCAGCAGATTTAAAGCAGAGCACTAAACCTTTCCAGGCAGGCAGACTGCCAGCAGGATTTGACATTTTTGTTCACGTTTGTGTCTCAGAGCAGTGAGAGACCTGTCAACATATGTCGTGCAGTTGCTGTAATTTGTGCATTTTTAGCATTATTTACTGGTCTTTTTTGTTTTGTTTTTTTTTATTTAAGAGGCCGTACAATTACAAGAACCTGCAGTGATCATCTGAAAACCGTTTCACAGGCTACGTGTCATGACTATGACACGAGTTTGAGGCTCATCAAATAGCTGTGAGTGAATTAACCCGAAGGGCAAACATGTCCAAGCCCACAATGCACTACTTTGTCAGAACCTGCACACAGAGAAAATATAAAATACAAGTGTTCAGGCCCGCTCATGTCAAGGAGATTTTCAGCCATGGGATGGTGGAGGCGATAAAGTGAAGCAAATGATGAAGTAAAATAAAGATCAGCACTTCACAAGATGGCAGAGCTCAGAGCTGGCACACACTGACAGGAATGTAAATCAGCTGATGGATCACGCTGTCAGACGCTGTCAGGGTAAAGATGAGACAGTCTGCTCCCCGTCCTCTCCACAACCTTGAGGAAACTCCTTTAGTCTTCTCAGAGCTCTTCACCTTGACCTCACTGGAAAGATTTGCAAGGTTAGGGAGCGATGGGAGAGAAATTCATCCAAGAGGATCCAGCGACACTCACAGGGAGCTGTGATGTCAACCTGCAGTCCTGAAACTACAGCAAAACGGGAATTCAGCTCCTGGCCAATCAGCTTCTTATGGCACATCATATACCATATTAGTGGTAGTGCTTTCGCCTGCCACGCGGGAGGTCCCAGTTCTAATCCCAGCTGCGTTACGAAGGGCATCCGGTGTAAAACTTGTGCCAAATCAATCATGCGGATCACACCACCGTGGCCACACAGACGCCCAAACCAGGAGCAGCCAAAACGGAAGTTTATTTTATAAAACATTACAATCCAGGGATGGTAATTCAAGAAAACGGACATAAAAAGTGACAAAGTGAAATACAGTTCTGTGCAAAAGTTATCCATCTCTTTTAATCTTGGGTTTCTTGTGTTAAACCATAATAAAAACAATGTCATAATAATGGGTCTTAGTACTGAGCAAGTACGACCTCACACAACAACATACCAGTTATGAATTATGGCGTTATTACATACTTATTGTATTTTTTTTCCCCCCCTTTAGACTTCATTTCTATTAAATAAATATGGGCACATTGAAACAAGTTATATGTTGTTTTTCTTCTGAGGCCATGTTTTTCTAATACCAAGACCCACAAAAACCAGAGGATTAAGATGAAGGGCTGCTAACTATTTTCACATCTGTATATCAATCAGTCAATTTCAATGGAACTGGATGCAATAAAAAAGCTTCTCCACTGAGGTTTTCTAGTTCATTTGCAGTTTTATTAGACTGATAATGTACATGAGGGACTGATCCTGCTTCTCTGTTTGTGTCATTGTGAATTATGATCTCTCAACGAGGAAGACACTGAACATGAAGAAAACTGAATTAGGAACTACAACCAACGTGTACAGGTGGAGACTCATTTAATATGTTTTTTACACTGAAGATTATTTGGTAATATTATTTACTGCCATAACATCTTTCTAAAAAGTGGATTAAGTAAGAGCAAGAGCTGGTTACTGCTGGTTCAGGAGACAAACATGGTTATGTAATGATGCCTCGAATAAATCAAATATGACCAGTTTACAGCTCGAAAGGGACACACAGTAACAACATGGTCTTTTTCCTAACACTTTCATCCTCTCTCCAATGTGAGCTATTTGTCTTGTTGCTAACAGTTGTTTCTGGTTACAGCTTCTGGATGTCAGTAGTAGTAGGACTTCCTGAGTTAGCGCAAGGAAACAGGTCAAACAAATGCAAAACTAAATGGTTTTGTTTCTTCCATTTCTCAGCCCTCTAAAATACTGAGGCGAGTGTTTCTGGCCAGAGTGACACCAGCCTGCTCCGTGTCGCCACCAAGCCAACCCCAGCTGGAGATCAAGCATGCGCTATGCTGCACGCAGCTGCAAATCTCCTCATGCCTACTCAAAGAGTCGCTTGGAAAGTAGAGCATGTATCAGGAGCCAAAATGGCAATTCTTCTTGCAGGTGGACTGATCTGCCTCAGAAAATAAGCCTTGGCAGATGGGTAAGGCAGCAGTGTCTCAAGGTGCAACAAAAAGCCTCCCAAAAGGCATAAACTCCTTGTTGAGGAGACGTGTAAACTGGAGCGATGAGGGAATCATGGAAAGAAGAAGTCATACGTGAACACCACCCAGAAATGTGTCTGTCTTCTCTGAACCAACGCTCATCTAAAATGGTCTACGGCAAAATGGAAAACTGGTCTAATAAATCAGATGAATCAAAATTTGAAATTCTTTTTGGAAACCACGGCAACCGTGTTCTGTAGACTAAAGATGAGAGGAACCACCAGCTTGTTATCAGCAGACACTTCAACAGCCTGCATCTCTGATGGTACGGGTTGCATTAATGTCTATGCCATGAGCAGCTTCCACATCTGGAAAGGTTCCATCAATGTTGAAGAATTCATGGAGGTTTTGGAACAACATCTGCTCTCATCCAGACAACGCCTCTTTCAGGGAAGGTCTTACATACTAATGCTAAACCACATCCTGCATCCATCATGACAACGTGGTTTAACAGGAGAAGAGTCCAGGTGCTGAACTGGCATTATAAAAGCCAGATGAAAAACCCAGCAACAAAGGTCCAGGATCCTGCATCAGACGAAAATGGGACACTTGTCCTCTCCTAAAACTCCAGCAGCTGGTCTCACTTCACAGATGATGTGCGTTAATGTATATTCTTGACAGATTCCCAACTTTTTTGGATTTGAGGTTGTACATGAGCTTATCAGCTGTGCCGGTATTCCAAAACTCCATTCTGGTGCCAAGTCCAAGATGTGTGGATCATTTAACAGCTATCACTGTCCAAAGATTTAATAAAACTACTGGAAAATAACTTTCCATAATTTTGATAATCTCAGAAACATGGATGAACATATTGGGCCCCTTCTGGGCCCAATATGTTCATCCAAATGTATTTTTTGGTTTTCTTTATGTTCACATATGCTGCATATGCGGCGTCTGGTCTTTGTATTCACAAGGAAGTAGAACTGTGGCCCTGAGAGGTCATCTTTTCTCTCTTTCCATGAGCTGCATGACCATGTGTCTGCGTAAAAATCATGATTCATAAAAGACTATGAATAAATTGGTGGCTGTGATAACCCTGGATCCAAAGAACCAAATACGAAGAAGAAAAAGAATGTCCTTGAGCTCCGTGTGGGGTATTTCTTTCCAGTTACATATTTACATACATTTGTCTATCCTTAGATAATCTATTGCATCAACTAAATTAGGAAATCAAAACCCTTATCAGGACTTGTTTTGGATTACAGTTAAATTTTGATGAACAGGCAAGAGTAAAAAACCCAAAACAGACGAGCATGAGAGTCGGTGTGGTACATCGTAATGTGGCATTTCTGTGGGGCAACGGTGAAAACATACTCCAGAAGCCTTCTGTAGGATGCATGACAGCAGCCAGGCCACACCGCGCTATTTATGTGCAACATGCACCGTCCTAATTCTGTTTGCCTCCGTTAGCAGTCCTTCAAACCAATTAACACCTCCACAGCCATTCAGGTCTGATTCCAAATGTCTGGATGTGGTTAGAGAAAGGAAGCATGGACACTTAAACAGGAAGGGCATTTAAGACACTTAACAGGGTATCAAGACTTTTCCTCTACACATCCCAGTGGCTACGATGTGTAGTAGTCGGTATTTGTGACAAAATATTTACAGCATAGTCGTCAAGCTTGCGAGAATGAAACTTAAGAAAACCTTTCTTGCGAACTTTGGGATGCAGGACGTTTTAATCAAACAGTAAAAAACTGTGCTTTAATGGTGTTTGTATGATGGTTTGAAACGTTTTTTTAAGGATCCCATGGGAAAAACTACGCTCTGATCTCCAAAGGCTCCACCTCGTCCAGATTATCGCTACGAGAGACTGGCGCCACCAGTTTCACCTCGGCTTCGGTTCCCACTGTTGCCCCCTTTTTGCAAAAAGTTTGTTTGGCACATGTCACAGCTCTCATTAACGGCAAAACAAAAAGAAACCGCTGCTGCTCTGAATCACGACCGCCGACTGAGATGTGAAAACACACTTCGGAAATATCATGCCACCCAGCGCAGCACGATTCTTTATAAAGGGAATCTGAGACGAAGTAAACTTTCACATGTGTAGCTTTTTTTTCTCTTTTTACACCTTAAATGCATTCTGCTCTGTCGTGTAATGGTCCTGTTTTTTGGCGCAGTTTTCTAAACACAAACAGATTTAGTACAGAAGTAGTGGCTTTCAGGGGCAGCACTGCGCCTTCGTTTAGATTTTAAACCAAGGAGTTCATCAAAGGTAGGTTCCTCCGATGACCCTTGGCTCAAATGAGGGAACATTATCACAAACTATTCTGAGAGAGGACAAAATCAAAAAAAATGTGCAAAAGAGAAATAGATCCCTCTTCCAACAGAAATGTTCTGATCATCTACTGTGATGATAATAATGTTGTGATGCATAGAGACAGAATGAGAATATGGGAGGACAGCAACGTGTAGGATATATGTAGACACGGATCTGAAAATGCAAGTTAGTGCTGAAAATGTCCTGATAAAAGCTCTTATTCTCACATGATAGTCAATATTCTCATTTCATCCAACCAGAACGTGACATCAGACATGTGACAGCCTTGAACTGGGCCAGTCTTCCCATTTCCCTTTTGTGGGCCGTGAATTATTCATTCCATCAGGAGGCCCATACATACAGCTTAACTATATGATGGACTAATGAGGGCTATTGATCGAATAATTGATTGTTTTATGCATGGCCTAACTGACTGGCCACTGATCCATTTGGGCAGCTCATTACTTAATATGCATTATTCAGAACTAACCAATAAGCAGCGGAGACTGCAGGATCATCCGAGAAATGAATGTCAACAGGAATATAATAGCGGTGAGGGCCTCAGACTCCTTCAGAGCATCGAGTAAACAAATTGCAGCAGAGTGGTAAGAGCAATAAAAATGCCAGGTGTGATTTGTCAGTTAAGGACACAGGACCAGTAAAGTTTATGCATCTTGTTCTGACCTTCTTTTTCAAACTCTCCATCCTTGATTGTAACCTCTCTCATTTCCAGTACTTTTGTGTATTTTGTTGTTTTATCTTCCCTTTACTGCTTTCCTCTGTATTCACATAAATTTGGTTCTATTCATGGACACTTGGCCTTCAGAGCATTTTGTTTCAAAATAAGTCTGTATACCGTTTGGCTTGCATCCTAGAGAAGCATCAAATCATCTATACCGTTTTGTTGTTTTTTTTGTTTTTTTTCCACAGATTTAAATGGGAACTACAACATGACCATCTCCTCTTTCCTTCATCTGGTAATAGAAACCAAGGGGAGCCTCTCCGGAGAGTGCTTTACACAAAGAAGATTTCTGAGCACTCACATACTTACTCTGACCTGGACTGGCTTTCTGGCTCGAATATGAGGTCTTGGGTTGCAACATGGGCAACTGGCCCACAGTCACAGTGTGGAGTGTACAGTTGTGCTTGCTTCACTTCAGCCAGGATTGGTCATGCAGTGAAAACATTGTTCTGTACTATTCATCTATAATTATAGAGGACTACAATGCAGCCTGTTATCTGGCTGAATAACAAGCTGGTTATGAACTGGATGGCTGGTAAAAATCCACTTCCTCTCTCAATAGTCCTACTGAGCATACTTTCTTTCCATGTTCAACCATGTGCACAGACCATCTGACAGAAAAGACAGGAGTGGGAAGACAGAGCTATGAACTCTCTCTAAAATGTTTTTAGAACTGGATTAAGACAGAAGGTGGGAGATAAAGAGTCAGGAAAACACAAAATGTGACTTTGATGACAGTCTGTGGAGAAACAACAGGTCTCCAGAGACGGATGGAGCTGAAAGCATCCGCATCGACTTTCTGGAAGAAACAACAACATCTGTGTGTACTGAATGTTGAAAGGGTCAAGGGGGGATAGCCAAACAAGTTCATCTGGAGGTGATCAGAGTCCAACATTTACTTCTTAACTTGGCCCTCTTTTGCAGCGAGCTTGACTTTAGTCATTACATTGTGACTGACTATAAATACTATTTTGTTTATATTAATTCCACGTTGCTACCAGTTAGGTAAATAGTAATTACATCACTGAAATAAGTTAGATTATTTTACCCAAATTACCACATTCACCCCTTATTCCACAGAAGGACAATAACCCCAAAAAGATGTTTGTAAAGCTAGAACCGTCTAGTTCAGGGGTGTCCAAATCCAGTCCTTGTGGCTTTCTGGCCAACATGTTTTAATATTCACACTATACAAATTTTACAGTCTTATAAGATTAATTCAAGTCATATTACAAGACATGAAATCAGTGGCTGACTAATTCCAGCATGTCACTGTGTGATTGAACAAACGTTGAATTGTGGCTACAACTGAAATAAATCTGAGTGTAATTCAGGATCCAAACGCAGCATCATCAAGATGTTAGCAGGTTGCTGCTAACACGCTAATGTCTGATGAGATGACTCCAAAGTTAGCGTTGTCGTAGTGGTGTTTGTGTGCTTTGAAGAAAATAAATAAAACCAACCAAAATATGTTTTTTTCCTTATTTGAGCTGAACATTTTTGGTGTGTTTCTCCGTGTTGCTAGGCTACTACGCTGTGTGGACGTGCTCCTGTCTCATTGTGAGATAAAGGAACACAGGTTTTGAGCTGCGATGGACCATTTTTCACCACAACTGGCCATCTTAAGTCTGAGACGACCAGAATCGTACAGTGTGAAGTCTCCATTAGACATTTCCCTACGTACCTGATTCAAATGAAAGCATCATTAATAAACTTGTGCAGACTTTGACCGACATGCTAATGGTAATCCGTTTACTTGAATCAGGTGTGTTCTGGCAGGAAAACCTCTAAGACATGCAGGACAGCGGCCCTTGAGGACCTGGTTTGACACCCCTGTCTTAGTTGATCCATTCTTCCGACAGAGGTTTAAAGATCAATGCCCCTTTGCAAAGTAAACGAAGCATGATTCATGTTTCCCAAACATGATGCAAAGCAGAAAAGAAATAGATAAATAAATGAAATACCCACACAAAAAAAAGAAAACAGAAAAACAATGATGCAAGGAGAATTTAAACCAGCAGAGCTGCACTTGTCAGTACTTGAGGAGGACAACTGGAGGACAGTTGTGTACGGTTGATTGTTCAAACCCCACTTTCTCCAGTTGTTATCTAAAAGTATTCTTAAACAAGATACTGAACTTGTGCTCATTAGAGTGCAAGTGTGCATATGACAGAAACGTGCTCAGTGTACAGAGCGAAGAGTAAGTATGTAACAGTGAATCTAGTTAGCAGACTAGAAAAGTGCCATTTGAATGCAGTCCATTTACTGCGAGGAGTTAATTAAAACTTGCAAAGCCTGTCCCCTTAATAGTTGTGTGCTGAATCTCCTTCATGTAGGGACAAACTGTTTGGCCTTTAGTTGATTCCAGTGGGATGGAGGTAAATGTCCTGGGTCATTGGCAATTTACATTTTTCCTTCTAATTAGAGGGAAACAGAATGCCGTCCAGGTTTATGATCTATTTACAATTCTAATGTGGCCCACATGCTTTGTATAAATAGTTTTGGCAATTGATAATGGAACAATTGATAATAGGTCGTCGAGCAAAATGGCAGCAGCAGAATGGCAAATGGCAGCATGCTAAACTGAGCTCCTATAATTCATCCCTCCTCTCCACTGTCAAAGAGTTGATGTTGTTTCCTGCCAGCCGTTTACCGCTGCTGCCGTCAGACACAGAAACAGACACAAAGGATTACCACAATAAGGACCTGGAACCATTCTCCAGAACCGGTGTCTTTTACGACCCACGTTATCCACAGTCCCCCCAGTCAACTGGGACGCCAGACTAGAGTTTGTCACTAATGGGGTTTGTGAGTGCCAGGGACCCAGAGCTGTGAATCCCCCAGAGAGGCATCAGTCTGAAAGACCCAAGCCCCTAATTGGAGTAGCTCGTGTACATAAATGACAGATTATGACCTATAAATGAGAATTTATGTGACCATTAGAAGTGCCGGGTGATCCCGGCAGAGATGGAGAAGGCGTTCATTAGCTATGCATTCAGAATGCCTGGTGCTGCCTAATTAGCCTGATGATGTGCAGGCTACAGACATTTTCCTGTTTTACGCCCTCAACCATTTTCAGGCCCATTATTATGTTGCACTTTCAGGAACAATCAGAAGTTGAACTGTACTCTCAGCATTTAACCCTTTGATCCACCCAAGTACATTTTTTGTGTTTTTTGCTTTTAATTTATATCATTTTTTTAATCCATTTTTCCAGGCACTCAGTAACACAGTGATGATACATAAAAGGTTGTGCATTTTTGAGTGTTATTCATTTTTTATGCGTACTTCCTTTTCAGATTATTGTGAACAACGTGAACAAAAATAATTATGTTGAGCGCACATTTATGTGCAAAGGCACCTTAACACAACATTTTTGAAAGTGTATCACAGGGTTAACTTGTGGAGGCAGCAGATCAATGTGAGCTTTTAAACGGAAGTGAAAACCTTGACAGCCACCATTGTGTGACAGCAACCCAGCAGCAATATCTTTACGAGAGAATCCTTCCTTATTGATGAAGAGAATATTTACATTTATTAAAAAATGGCTCTGACTTGATATATCTGCAAGGGAGTGTTATTCCAAGAAAAGCGGCAAACTCATTGTCGTTGTCCAAAGGCCAGAGAGATTGATCCGTGTGATTAGGGATTTGACAGCAGACTCAAATATTTGCACTTAAAGTGGAAGCATTAGTGCTGTAATATTGAGAGGGGTGGTGGGAGGGGGAATGGGAAATGAAGATAAGTTAGAGGTAGAGTGTGATGAAGACAAAGAGGAACAGCAGAATGTGAGATTGTGAAATGCGTCTCTTAAGGTTATTACTCAAAACGGACACCATACGTTGGTATCTATATTGTATTTCCATTCCTGACACTTGACAAGTTTTCAATTCAGCAAAAATTTTGCTAATATAAAATCTAATAGATCGATTTTTGGCTAAATTACTCCTGACCAGATGTAATAACGATACATTAAATGAATTGTGCTCTATAGTTTTGCTTACATACGAATATTTCAGGCTGATTTAAATGAAGACAGCTTTCTAAGGTTCCTTCTTAGCTGTTTCTTATTCAATAAAAGAACCAAACCACAATCAATATACGCATTGCTGTTGTTAAGTTTAATTAAGGAGCAATATTAGCAAGGAAGACTTCTTTTACATTACATGAGCAGGGAAATGCTGTGACATTACTTTCACCATCAGGGTTTATATTTTTTACATTTCAAGTACACCTGAATGTGGTTTTCACCACAGGTTAGCTTACATATATTTGGCTGATATGTTAGCCGTTATCATTAAGATGATCATTATCAAACTTTACTGATCCCACAGCAGAGAAATTCACTTATTAAAGCAGCACACAAGACAATATAAAGTGTAGAGGTTGTTAATTTATAAATAAAAATAAAAATACAGGCCACATACAGCTATTGCTCATGTATTATGGAATACCTGTATATTCTATCTTCCCCAGGTACAATAATTTATCATTTCAACTGTGTATCTTGTGCACAAAGGAAGCTAATCTATTATCTTTATGATGTCACTTTGTCACTTTAATGTATATATACTGTATATAACCCGCTAACTGACTCTAATAACTGGATATAAGCTCCTACTTTAGCACTGTAATGTATAGTATCATATTATATTGTATTTTTATTTCAACATATTACCATCTTCCTGCTTTCATATTTATAGTAGACCAAACCACATCTACATCATCTCTTCCAACACTGAGGCTTGTTCTTTCCCCTCTACTGTGTACTGTGTTTTTCTTCATTTTTTCTAGCTTATTTCTTTTCCCTGTGGAAGCCGCTCTTTGTCCTCTTGGTTGCTTCGTGGGGATAAATAAAAGTTGTTTTTCTTTTTTTTTCCTGAATCTGAAGTCCTGTCAGTATCTTTAAAAAAGAAAAAAAACAACTACAACCAAACTATTGAGCTGTACAGTCTAACAGCGGTGGAAATGAAAGATCTGCAGTAGCCTCCTTTCTACTTCCTCCACCTAACTCATCATTTCCATCTTTTGCAAAGCCTCATTCAACACCAGAAATTAGTGTTAGTGTTTATGTGCATGTAAGGGCAGCTATGGGGGAAAGGCAAACTCATAATCAGATCATATTTTATGTGTGTGAGATAGAAATAATGAGAGAGCGAGAGAAGGAGGCAGATGAAGAGAGAAACAGGGAGGAGAAGGCAAATAGATCAACTGTGTTAGTCTTGCATCCTTTCATGTCTATTGAGTTTGCTTGTTTTGATCAGCTCGTTGAGCGGCTGTGGCCTTAAATCATTTTACTCAATTATCTAGAGGTTAGACAGAAAAGGAGCGCAAAACAGGATTGTAAAGTTACTTCTTGGGGGAAATGGGTTCTTCTGCTTTGTAGCTCTATGGTGAAATGGTAGCAGCATACCAGCATGATCAAGTGTAAAAACCCAAACGATCCAAACACTGATGTGTAAAAATAGAAAACTGGATCATAAGGGGAATCCACGCATATTAGTTAATCTAATCCACCAATCTCAGTCCTGCCTGTACAGTGACTCTTTCTTCTTTTCTACAGCTTACGCAGTTTCTCTCTTTTTTCAGCTAACAAAGCTGGAGAGTTATTTCTCTTTGAGGAGGCTGCTTGAACTCCCATCAGGCATGAGAGCGGCTGAGGAAGATGGAAGCAGTGGACATCTGAGACGGAGACATCAGGCCGGGCAGGTCTATTAGCACACTTCACAGCTGGTCCCCGTCCACCACCACTTCTTTCAAATACACACACACACAACGGTCTTCAAGAGACCTATTGAAGGCTTCTAGCTGGAAGAAGGACAGAGGGAAAGAAAGGCAGGGTCTCCATTAAGAGCTTCTACCAGAAAGGCTGGATGAGAGGTGAGAGGCAGCATCCATCAATTAGGAGAAAAAAAAGACAGTTGAAGAGGAGATGACAAGGAGACTGTGTGAATATGTGTGTGTGTGTGTGTGTGTGCGTGCACGTGCTTGTGTGTGTAACATAGAAAAAAAGAAAACCCAACTAAGCCATGCAGCCTCAAACTGGCAGCACAAGTACAAAAAATTTTAACAAGAGCCATTGTTACTGCAGTTTAGACAGGCTGAGGGGAGCTCTCTTTTCCAACAAAGGGGTTAGAAAAACTAAAAGGGAATAATTTATGTGTTTTTACATGTAGACTTCATTAGCATTCACTTGACAGCCCTTCTGTGGTTCATGTTAACATCAAGTGTGAAATGGACAGGACAGGCGGGGAAGAGTAGCAAACGTGAATAGGAAAAACAGATTAGACTTAGGTGAACCAAAGTTGGATTTACAAGTCATAAAGAACCCAGGAAAAATGTATTAATATATCAGTTTAAAAAATGGATGCAGTCTTCCACTCTCAGGTAGGTAGCCAATTACTCCACTGATGGATACCAGCGCAAGATCTCTGGCAGCAGGTTTTCAAAATGTGTTCATTTCTATCTCATTATGGTTTTAATTGCTAGATTTCAAATGGAAAATCCTTCTTGTAGGTACAACTTCTGTCCAGACAGTTCTTATGTATCACACCAGTCTGTGGTTGTGGTTGTGCTCTTTAGCACCCTCTCTGGTGGAGAAGTGCAATTGTCTGTGACAACTGTTGTAAATATTGTTGCTATCAAAGTTGGCCACATTACCTCATCACCTGGTTTCCATTATGAAATAAACTATGAGCCAGTGAGCAAACAAAGACCTTTAGTAATACAGCCTAATATGAACCAAACTCAAACACACGGACGTAAAAGGAAATAAAGATCTATGACTTACCAATCCACTAGCAGCATCGGACTCACTAGATCACTGTCAGATCGCTTCATCTCTTAGTTAGCGTCTGGCTAACTCCACATAGCTAACACTGTTATGAGGACCATAGTTGGGTACTTTGATTGGCAGATGGGGGCTGCATGGTCCTAGAGAAACAGAATGCCCTCAGAAACTGGCGTATGTGTGATCTGTCTCGTTATAAGTTGAAGTACCACTGAAATAAATTTTTGAAACTTTTTTGGGGAATGTTTCAAGGTCCGTGTTGTGTTGCTTTAAGTCTAATATTCCAAGTTACAAAGTCTTACAAAATTACAACAAAGACAAACAAGAGCAACCCTGGTGTGGAGGTTAGTGCTGCCATCCTCGGGTCTGAGTCCGTGTCGGAGTCCTTCTATATGATGTTCTCATAGATCCATGCGGGTTTTTCTTGGTAGATTCATTTCCTTCTAAAATATACAAACAGTTGTACAAAAACTGATTCTAAAGCAACCATAAGTGTGAATGGCTGTCTCAGCTGATGGACTGGCAACATCTCCAGGGTGTACCAGCCTGCAGGGTGCAGTTTTACTACATCTGAGATCTGATATCGGAGGATTTAATGGTTCATTTTATGAGCACTACACTTCTGTGTTCTGCCATGTGTCAGTATTTAACACCAACAAAAATGACTAAGAGCAGATGCCTTCTTTCTTCACACACTAGTTAGATGAGAAGTTTCTGGAAGTGATTTATTTGTCATATCACTCTAAATTAAAATTAATGAAATAAGATTATGGAACAGTGAGTCATGACATTATTATTATAATTGCCATTTTGACCCAACATTAGTTCTGATTTAACAGATAGGTTTAAGCTTTTGCTGAAGGCTCATCACAAGTATTTATCGTAAGTGAAGAAAATGAGAAGCTGAATAATACTCCAAATAGGTTTATCAATCATACTAAGTGACGCTAATTTGTTATGTAAAGGGAACAATGATGCTGATGACTTTCTGTAATATTACAAGCTGTTGAAGTATCTGAGCTCCATCGAAATGCTTATAGCTGCAAATGTGGCTGACGACTTCCAAATTTCAGTCTTGTACCTTTAAGATCAGGTCTTCTACCAGAGGTCTGTTCGGCTGAGGCCTTGATATCACTCTCCTGGACAGAGATCTGAAGCTGCTCCTGGATTTTGAATCACTGTTGCCTTCACCTTCCACATCATTTCTATTTCCTCTTTCAACCTTCGCTGCTTGTTTCTCGTGTTTCTTCTTCTTGATGGAGCTGTCACTGAAGATGAACAATCTCATGACAAATGGAATAAAATGTTGAGAATACTGAGCAGATACCAGAGCAGAGGGCAGCAGAAGCTAGTGAATGAAGAGTCTTCTTGAACCTGATGAAGAAGGAGGCTTCTGAAACTGGGGAGGTTGAAATGACTCGACCAGCGCACTGATGTCACAGAGCAGCAGGAAAATAAAGAAAAATAACCGTTAAAGAATCTAGTTCACGTTTATTTGCCTTATTTAGGTCCGAGGTGTCAAACTCTATTTCATCCTGGGCCACATCATCACCATGGTTACCGTTAAAGGGCTGATTATTCCTTATTTTCTCAACAACTACGTTGTCCGTTAGTTCCTGGACTCAGTAATAAAATAAAATAATTTTAAAAAGTTCATTTTTGTGATAAAATCTCATATTACACAACATTTGCAGTTTTTATCAAAAAAGTTGTGGCTTTTATACTAAAATCACAATTTTTTGAAGTAATAATTGCAAATTTTAAAAAGTTTAACTAATTTAATTTAAAATGGTGAATTTTGAAATATCACATCTTTTTTCTTAAAAAAAAGTTTCATAAAATCTCAAACTTACAATATATACTAACTGTTTTTTTTTTACTAAAATCACAATTGTCTTGTAGAATCACAAATTTGACAAAGTGTTGACTTTAATTTTCATAGAAAAGCTAATTTTGTTGTAAAATTGTAAAATTTGAAATATCAAGACTTTTCAACAATCAGGTCTTTATTTTCTTAGAAAGTATCAACTTTTTTCAACACAAAATGACAACAGTTTTCAAATTTCAAATTTTGTACAACTTCAACTTTTTGTCCTAAAAAGAAAATCACAATTTTTTTTTAAAATTTAGTTTAAATTTTACCGAAAAATGTTGAGTTTTGATTTTTTTTTAAATGAGCAACTCTTTGGCGTCACATTGAGACCTTGTCTTGTACGCTCATGTGGGCCAGAAAAAACGAAGGAGTGGCCAGATTTGGGCCGCAGGCCTTGACTTTGACACCAGTACGTTAGCTCATTAGATTTAACAACCAGGAATCGTTGAGGAAGTTTACTCACTGTTATATACCACAATGCACCTGTTTACAGACCACGCCTTCTCTCTTTCTTTTTTTTCTTTCTTTTTTTTACCAAAAGTCCATTTTCAGTCTCGGCTGACTCTTGATCTTCAACGTCTGACACAACAGAGAGCAGAAAGAGCACATACAGCTCAGCAGTCAGCTACTTATCACAGGCACGCAAATCGTCAGCAAATATTATTGGCAGAAAGACCATGAGAGGCTTATGGAGCGGTTGTCTTGGAAACAGAGACTGGCATGTCTTGTTATGAAGGAAGAAATGAAGGGATGGGGGTTGGACAGGGCCATGAGGCAAAGATCTGCAGAAAGATGCGTGTGTGTGGTTAAAGGCCATGATTACAGAACACTTAACATGCATATACAAGCGTTATTCATGTGTAGAAGTTATTCAATATTTAGAATAAATCTATAACCAAACAGCTTAACAGAGGAAACGGGGTTTTCCCAGGACAGGACGACAGGTTGAAAGTTACCCACATTTGTTTCCTCTCTGTTCCTTTTTTTTTTTTAACCAGACATCTTATATAATTAACCCTTTGGTGACTGTTGTTGACCTCCTTTTTCTCTTAATTGTTTTCATTCCCTCCTCTCCATCTCATATTTTCTAGCCTGCCTCACAGAGACAGAAAAAAAACAAATATTAAGTTTCCAGGCAACCAATCACTAAGGTTACCATAGATACTGACCTTTAACAAGTCTTTTAACAATTCCCTCCAAAAAAATGTTTAAACACAGGAACGAGTTGTTTTTATCACTGCAAACCCAAACTACTGCAAATGTGTCCACACTCTGAGCCCCATTACACAATATCAACTACACTGATTTTTCCAAATCAGAAAAATGCTCTGATGACATGAAAAATGCTAATTAAAAAAAGTAAATAAATAAAATAGAATGAAAAAACTGTTTTTTAGACTGGTTTTAATGCAGTGATGTCCAGTAGGACAGAAAGCGTTTTGACATAATTCTTAAACACATTTCCAATGTTTTATTTAACATTATTATTATACAAATGCCAAGAAGTTTGGTTGTTTGATGGTAATGTCACGTTTCTTGATTATGAATCTAAATTAAAAGACCTTTTTTGTATCTAAAACATTATAGTTTTATCTGACAAGTTAATCAAAAATAACCGATGATTAATGTAATTTTGTTCATGTCAATTAATTCAACAATTTCTCTTCTTTGAAATATTCAATAAATGACCATAAATGTTCATCTGTGTGCTTCCTTTCACTTATTTCAAAATCAAAGATGCTCTTTTGTTAGAAAAATATTCTTCTTTTAATAGTTGATTATGTTAGCAGCAAAAACCTCATCAGTGATCTGAGTACAAAAATAAAATAATAGCTCATTAATCATAAATGAGGTAACTTTTTCAATTATTTGTAATATTGATTTGAGATTGTATCGCACAGCCCTACGTTTATGTACGTACAGTTATCCTTTCTGGTCATTCTTGGCAGTTTCTCTGGTTTTCATGATATAATTATTGATATAAGAATTATATTATATTTTCTAAAATTAAGAAATATATTGAGATAAAGATGTTGCCCAGATTTTGCAACCCTGAACGCTGAAACAGACAAACTAGCAGACAAAGCAGTCGTCAATCTGCAGCATCTTCCTTTGCTAACTAATATTAGATATTATTGTAATTTCCAACAGACTGAGAACTGTCGTATTCAACGAACATCCGCTTTCTCAAGCTGAACTTGTTGAGTTCAGTAGATGAAAAATTATTTTAGCTGTGAAAAAAAACTCCAATAAAAGAAAAAAATATTGTAATATTGGAAATTATGTTAATTTGTGTGTGTCAAGAGGCCTTTGTGTGGTGTTTGCAGGAAGACAAGTTGCACAACAGATAAGGTTTCAGGGAAAAAAGGGTTTTCCACAGCTCTCCAAACCCCTCAGGACACAGTCTGATGGCAGAGGAGGAGTAGGAGGAGGAGGAGGAGAGGAAGGGAGGAAGAGAGACAAAAACCATTGTTGTTGTGCTTACTTTCATCTGCCTCTTTAATTAAGCCAAGAAAAAAACTTTTTTTTTTTTTCTGCAACCACATTGAATCCCAGGATGCTGTTGATGTACAGCTGCAGACATGAAAGCGCTACAAAACATGTTGACATGACTTCTTATAAATCCTTCCAGCACCAGAAACACACACATGTCATGTGACTTACAACTGGATGATGAGGTCTTGGTAGCACCATATGAACAACGTGTGTTAATTTACATCAACGTGAAACTCAAGGCCTGTGGGCCAAATCCGGCCCATCAATTCATTTCATGAGGCCCGTGAGAGCCTGCAGAGACAATCATGGACTTTATGCAAAAATCTACAATTCGAAATCACAATTTTGTTAAATTCCTTTTTAAAAAATAAAAATTAGAATGTCAAAATTGAAACTATACAAAATTTACAGTTCTCTTCATAAAAAGTTCATATTTTACAAATTGATTAAATTAATTTAATGAAAAAAAAATCAAAAAGTTGTGATTTTTTTAAAGTGCTGATTAAAAAAATTCTAAATTTGCAATTTTAATGCACAATTTAAAAACAAAAGTTGATTTATGATTAGACTAAATTCATTTATTATTGTTAAAAAGTCATTTGTGGTTAAAGGACAAAATATTGTACTTTTGATAGTGTACCGTAGATGCTAGTTGGGGTTTGAAGCTAAGTACGCTAACTTTAGCCACCAACAAAATCAACAAAAAGTCCAAGGACTTGAAGTTCCAAGAGTCCAGGTATCTTATTGTCAAGAAAAAAACATCTTAGTCCAAAAACTGACAACATAGCTGGTTGAGAAAGTAAAGAATAACTGGCCCTTTGATGGTTACCATGGTGATGATGTGGCCCAGGATGAAACAGAGTTTGACACCCCTGAATTAGATGATTGAAAGGCTCTGGCATAATGTGGAGATAAACTTGATCTTTATTCTGGAACACCTGGCTTCTCACCTGAGGAGCTCCACACAAAGGCAGTTTAAGTTTGCCACTTTTCTTAGCACCACTTCACCAAATTATGCAAAATCATGTGCATGTCCAAATCCAGTCTGCAATCACACTGTGCAATTAGTGGAGTTGTGTTCAAACCCTTTGAGGGGCAATCTGGGCCATTTCCAAGTGCCATCTCCTCCAGCCATGTAAAGAAGAAAAAAAAGCTTTCCACAGAGAAGCTGAGCTCATTTTGAATACATAATTGTTCTGCTCCTCCCCTATAGCCTCATTACAGCACAATCTGATTACAGGCTGGGAAACAAAGACAGACAGTGACAAATATCATCCACCAGCAGCAAGTTGGATGCAGGTCTGTCCTCGTCTGTGTAACTCAAACCTATCCTCCCTGCTGAATGCAGCTTTGACTAAAAGTGATTCAGGGAATGTATAACTCTATAAAATCACAGTTTGTGCTCATTCCAGGTGAAATTGCATGTCACATCTGTTTGGGTATCGTGATGCAACAGCACAGATTCTCGTCCCCAGTGTCAGAGCTGCCACAGCTGGAGTATGGAAGTGGTGGGAGAGCCTGTGACTGAAGTCAGCCTATTTTCTGTGTATGACAGCAGCAGAATGAGAGCGTTTCAGCTCAGCCCAATGAGCAGATTTCATTGGCCTCTATTACTGGGTCAGGCTGCGTGTGGCAGCGGTACTGTGTGTTTGACTAGGCAATAAGCCCTGTGTCACTGTCACTTTCATCAGAAGAAAACTCCCTGTTGCCACTAGCCTCTCTCTCCCAGTCTTGGACAGTTTGTGGTGAAGCCATCCAACTCTCAAGCAAGTCACAGAAAATATTCAAGAATGGTACAGGTGCTCAAGACAGCATCACTTTTAATCTTTCTTTTGCTAGAATGAGAAATGAATGACATGAGTTTGTGCATACCTTCACTTGAAGTTTACAATAAAAAAGACGTCACTGATAAGCTTAAGGAACTCGTATCACCAGCCAGGAAACTGGCATGGCTCATAAATATTATAAAATCAAACCTGTGAGCATCAGCATCACTATCAATGCTAGCCTCTAAAAACATGAACTAAACATAAATAAACAGACCAACAGAGAAGCTTCAGGCAGAATTTCTTTCCTCATCACCCATCAACCAATCATTACTTTAATGCAGTTTTTCACAAACTGAAACAGTGCAACGCATGGTCTGCTACAATATTGTGCCAAGAAGGGTGGATTAGCACAAACATTGTGTTTCAAAACTGTAGAAAAGCATAATGTCAGTATTTGTGAATAAAACTGCTAGTCAAGTACTTTTCTGTCAATTTGGCGCATGAGCTCAGGTTCCTGTGCAGGCTTCCAGGCTTCTCATGTGTATAATTTACATAAGCATTTTAACTGAGGCACACCCTATAGTAGACCTCCTGGAACTGTGTTACCCTGTGAAAAAGGTTAAATATATGTCTGAGGTTCTGACTTTCTCCTTTGAAAGCAGCCAGGTTTGTTTCAAATCAAATAAAAATAAATCAACTTTACTGTCACTTTGCTGTGCATACAGCTGGAGTGCAAGAAAAATGAGAACGTGTTTCTCTCGGGTCCACATAAAGTAAAAAAAAAAAAAACGGTGATTACATTCACAGACACCTTCATGTCAAACAGATCCACAGACAACTACAACACCACCAAGAAGATGCAGTAAAAAGACTTATTGCAGTGAGACGTCTTCATTGGTGCCCACGAGCAGCAGCCTGTGTGCCATTTAGAGACCATGTGGTTAAAGTGACTTGTGAAAGACTATATACATATGTATGTGTGT
>JBAMYA010000013.1:2407494-2427363 GCA_037176975.1 Arrhamphus sclerolepis
ACCCTAACCCTCAAAAAAAATTGATCCGATCTGTGACGCAAAAACCATCATCTGATCTGAGCCGTGCGTTTTTTGATCCGCTGCACCTCTATTCTCTGTGTGTGTGTGTGTGTGTGTGTGTGTGTGTGTGTGTGTGTGTGTGTGTGTGTGTGTGTGTGTAAAGAATAAGGAGAGCATTTGTATTCCCGTAAGCTTCGGGGATCAGTCAAGCAGCAACCATCCCACTTCCAGGTTGAAGCTCATCCAGGAATTATATTTGTTGCAGTTCCTCTACTGACCACTAGGTGCTGACTCCAAAACAGAGCAACTCTCCATGTTAAAAGTGGCAACTTTACAGCAGAATTAAACATTCTGGTTGGGAAAATTATTAATGTGGGACTGATCGACTTGCTTTACTTTAAAATCTCATTGAATTTTGAGTCTTTTTAGGATACAGTTGATATTCAGATGTAAATTTACCCTCTTTTGTGCAGCTTTGAGTGTGACATACCACCATAGTCTATGGTTCTAAACTCCCCCACCCTCCTCCTCCTATTATTATTATTATTATCATTATTATTATTATTATTAATAAACTAGTTTTATTCTGTTATTGGAACGATGGGAGGTTAAAGTAACACTGTAATTTAATAAATAACAAGCGTAGAAGAACCGTAGACATCAGACATCATGTTGCATCTACATCTACTGATCTATCGTCTGTTTTGTTATTTGATTTGAATTTGCCACGGTTTTCCACAAGGTATTGTTGCTGTGTGATTATCTTCACGCAAACTTACTTTTTCCAATGAAATATTGATGAGCAGTCGTCAGTAAACATCAGCATTTTGTGAGAGCAGCGATAAACACAGACAGCATATCAGTCCAGCTTTGTTCAGAGCAGTCTAAACACAGGAGTCCCACATTTCAAATCTTGAGTCTGCAGAGTTTCAGCACGGATGGAGACATCGGGGCTCATTTTACTCCTCTTAGAGGAAGCCATTAATTCAGGCCCATGTGGGCTGAAAGACAACTTCAACAGTGAAAGAGAATCCATCAAAACAACTATGATCCCAGCGTTTGGCCTGTTTTGGCATTATCGAACTATGGAGCGCCGAGTGTGTGCATGTCATCACACACTTTAAATAAGTCTGTCCACTGTCAGCCCCTTGATCCAGACAGGAAGTAACAGATTGTTCCTCCATGCAGTTACTCATCACATGTATTCTTCCATTTCTTACGCAAACATCTGACAGATATTAAATTTGCTTTTAGGCCACAGAGTTGTGTTCATCCAGCAGTTATGACCTTATCCGAACAGAAATGGGAAAATATCACATATGAGTCAGTAATTCATCCCGCCTATCCCGTAAGTGACTCTTACTCCGCAATACTAATAATGTAGACTGATGTGTAAAGTCAGCTGTATTGCTAGTTTTTACTAGGCTTCATCAGGGACCATCGAGGGATATCAACCTCTCTTCACTAATAAACAGTAATGACCATCTTACTGACACATCTCAGAGGCTCCTCCTTCTGTGTTGGCGTGGTGATGAGGACAAAAACAGCAGAGCCAGCAGAAAGGAGCTGCACCTGAGGTGGCCCAGTAATTACTGTTAATAGGTTTAACATGGGGATGGATGGAGAGAGGAGAAAGAAGGAGGGATAGACTTCTCCATCCAAGCCCACTCTTCAACTCGTTTGAAGTAATTGGGTGTTATCTCAGCTCTCTATCTGTAGCATGAGCTAATGTGGGAGAACGGAGATATGCAAGGCGCCATGCACATGAGCAGCAAACAAACATTTGCTCATACGAGCACAGACATGCATAAATACAGAAGGATGCATGTAATTCTGTAGACAAACAGATGCTGGGTATGCTGGTAAACACAACCAGAGAAAATCAAAGTATGAAATGTACAAGTGTGTAGACGACGTAATCATACAACTTTTTCACACAAACTACTGCAAAACACACAGATTCAGATTACACAGAGCCTGAGGGGAGCTGTTCAACCAGATAAGACAGGCAATCTGAGGGCCATTTATGGCCATTTGATGCATAATGATCCTCATATCAGTGGCTGTGTGGGCTGAGAGATGAGGTGTGGAGTATTCCCCGTTCAGCTCCACGCTAATACACTGACCATAACCTCATCAACAACCTCTGGATGTCTGCACACCGCTGGAGCCTGGGATGTGCACAAAGAAAAACAAGGAGCAATGGATTTTAGAAGAAGATAAAACTTAGTTCCAAAGGCTCCAGAGTGGGAGTGAGGAATTAAAACAAACGAACAGATGAGTAAACGAGGAGGGACTGTGAAGCAGTCCCCACGGCGAGGAAACGACATTTAAAGAAAAAATAAAACGCTATCGCATATGTGGTCTCGATCTCAACTGAAGCTTTAAAATACAAAGAGGAGCCATTCACACAAAAAAGAAATGTTATTTTCTATTTTTGTAAACCTCAAACACGTCCTCAAGTACTGAACCTACTTGATCATGTATTTAAAGTCCATCTATCATCTTTTACCAACAAGGTTCTTTATGACAGAGCTTTAGAAAGATCTGGCCCCTAAACACACAAAACTGTGAAATAAAAAATGAATAAAATACATTCGTCTCATAAAGGACTAAACCTCTTCTATGTATTTTGCCTCCAGTATGAACTTTATCCTGCACTTATCAGTGGTTTCCAAATTTATCACACTTGTGACTAAGTGGCATCGTCTTGTCGTTATGAAGTCCTGCTCTTATTATACTATTATTATGTGAAAGTGAAAGCAGACCTTCTTCCAATTCTTTTTTGTATCAGGGCAAAATGAAAACAACCATTTGTTGCTGATCAGTTCTTAAAACTCAGATTATGATGAATATAAAACATGTTACACTATGTTGCTACTGATTTAACAGAAACTGAATCCACTTTGAAGCTCATAGGAAGGAAGCAGCAACCTGCTAATTACCTGCTGCTGATCAGATACACCTGATTAATTGATCATCAGCAGATGTGATCGCCTCTATGAAACCATAGATGTGAAAAGTGTAATCTAAACAAGCACCATGTTAAATATTTATGGAACAACGTGATTTTAACAGCCAGGCAGCTGAAGCTGAGCGTAGTTCTACAAGCGTACTTTTACACACCATCTCTGCTTTTTGCCTCAGTTTTTGACAAAAATAAACAATAATGAGTAAAATAAATAATTTATTGTTGCTCTTGGGTTTCGTTGGCCTTATATTACGACCTGGTAAGAACCACATGACGTCATGATCAGTAAAACCTCAGAACTGTAAAAAGCGGGTGCACTATTTTTGCCACATGAAAAATAAGAAAGATGCATTTAAAGTTTTAATGTGCCCTGTTGTCACAATTTAAATAGATGGTGTTCAGAACACAGTTACATTGTTGAAAGCAGTGGGGGTTATTAACTCTCGAAATGAATCAGATTCATTCTACGTGTTACCCAGAAACCCTTGAAATAGAACAAGCAAACCAAAGATCCTGCAACTTCAACATCCAGATGACAGAAGATAACGGAGCTGGAGCAAAGCAACAGCAACGCAGCAACGCAGCACTGCAACCTCTAACCAGGACTACTGCAAATGACTTGATCCACTTTTGAGGGAGAGATTTTCAGCCTCTGTTACCGCTACACGGCGCTGTTCTAACAGCTGTTATGTTAGCAGGACCTAATGCTGCCTTACACGCGATCATTGTTGTGTAAAATGACAGTTGATGAGACTTTCTTTTTTCAATTAAAGGCTTGTTACTAATGTGCCATCTCTGATAGAAGTCTAATATGGATTGTCAGTTTGTTTTAATCTATAAACTTAATTTTTGAGGGTTTAATATTCTTCCATTTTAACAGCTAAGTAAACAAAGAAGTTAGTAAAGTAAAAGAAAATGGCTATTTTCTTTCTTTTAACCCATCATAACATGTTTTGTGTCTACAGCAAATATGAACACGTTAGCTCAGGGCTCTTCAGCTCCAGCCCTCCAGGACCACCGACCCTCCAGGACCACCGGCCCTCCAGGACCACCGGCCCTCCAGGACCACCAGCCCTCCAGGGCCTCCGACCCTCCAGGACCTCCGACCCTCCAGGACCACCGGCCCTCCAGGACCGCCGGCCCTCCAGGACCACCGGCCCTCCAGGACCACCGGCCCTCCAAGACCACCGCCCTGAAAGATGTTTCTCTGCCTCCAACACACCCAGTTCAAATGGACGGATCACCATCAGCTTATTTCAAGGTCCACTCAAGTCTGTTAATGACCATTTCATTTGAAACGTGTGTTGTAGCAAGGACACGTATAGACCTGCATTAGACCTTCTGGAGGACTTTTAGGTGGAACATGTTTGGGAGGTGAAACACAATGAAATGTCTGAATAGTTCTGCTAATTAAGCAGGGTGTGACTGCTACATTTACAAGGTTATAAAATGGAAGACAATGTGGAAGTGATACAAAGATACGTAACAGAATACGTTAAAACTTTGGGCTTTTTTAGGCGTGTATTCTGTAATCTGTAGTGGGACACATTTTAACACTGCTGAACAGTTTCCAGGTAGAAAGACAGCATTCATTCCACATTTTGAAAAAGTATCTCTCTGCTAACCACTTCCTGGAAAGCTTTTTGGTCACCTAGCAACTGCCTCCCTCCATGGATACCGTTTCACCGTGTGTGCCCTCTTCATCCTGTCTAAGAGGCTTTTTCAGCTGCTTATTTATTTGTTTGTTTGTTTGGTTTCCCAACTGATATTGTAAAATTCTGCTTTTGGTCAGTATAAAGTTGGATTAAAGATGTTGTATTTGTGCTTTTAGTTTCCCTCACTGTAGAACTCGAGAGGTTAATTCAAACACACACACTAGTGCTGCGATAGTTAATCTCGTCCCCTCAATTATCAGGGAAGGAAGAAAGGACAGTACAGTTCCTTTATCTTCATTATTTTATAAAATATTTGGCAATATTTGGCAGTGGGCAGCTTATGAAATGCAGTCCGAAAACAGGTGCATGTACAGAACTATTTAAAGGTTTTAGCTACTTCACACAATCTTCAGAGCAAAATGATGCTGCAAGGAAATCAGTATTTAGTGTGAATCAAGTACAGCTGTAACTCATGCAGATGTTTGCAATGACATCAGTTAGGATTTAGCTTTAATGGAGCCAGGTAACTGTATTTTCTTTTCTCATCTTAAAAAGAGTGGGAAACAAATGTGGATATCTTTAAAACTTTGTTAAAACAACAAAAACTAGCGACTTTTGCACAACCGAGCATGACTACACGAGTAACATTTTATGTAAAAATACATAAAATCTGCTTTTTTTTTTTTGTCACTTAGACAGAAATAGCCAGGATTGATGCTCAGGTAGGAAGAACAACATTGTTGGTGGGAAACTGCACAGAAATCTAATTTTGTTCCAAAAATGAATATAAATTAGTCTGGTATTCTGCTAAAGCATGTACTGGAAATCTGGATTTTTATTTTTTTCCCTTTAAAAAATATTATTTGACAGTCACGACTCAAGTGCATTTAATTACCCAGTGAAACACAATCTGAAGCTTAAATATGAAAAATGCCTGTTGATTAAGATCTCTAATTTATTCTCATGCTTAAAAACATGTTTTTAACAAGTGTCTGCATAATGTGAAAATAATAGTCCATGTAAGCATTAACGCTAAAAAGTCTGACAATGACAGTCATATTCATGTCACATTTACGGCAGCTATTTGGCCCTGCGACCGCCTGGTGATCTGTCTGTGGTGTCCCCCTGCATGTCATCCAGCTGGGTAGCTCCTGGAGATCCCCGTGACTCTGCACAGGAATAAGGCGTACAGATAACAACCTACTCTGTTGAAGCTAGCAGTCACACCGTATAAACTCAAATTCACGTGAAACTGTCCAGACAGTGACTGTTCAGTAATGGAGGCTTTTTGGATTATTTCCTGCAGCAGCATTAATGTCTGTACAAACTAATTTTGCAGAATATTAATTAGCTCATTATCAAAAAGGCTGACACACGTTAATTTATTCACCCTAACAGCGCCGTTCCAACATTTGATGATGATATAAAACACATGAGCATGCTACACCTTTACATGACATGTTTCTCAAACGTAAACCTTTGTTTGTAGAAACTCAAATGAGCTTCATATAAAAGCATGTTGATTTGGGGTTGAAGCAGCGGGCAAACACAGCAGCCTTCTCTGTTCTTTATTCTTGACCCAGATGCCAGACTACAATGACACAAGCCTGTTTAATGGCGTCAATGTATTAGATATCAAACCCAAAATCTGAGAACCAAAACCCAGAATCTGGAACCAAAAAAATCAAAATCTGGAGCCAAGAAATCAAAATATGGAACCAAGAAATCTAAATCTGGAACCTAGAAAACAAAACATGGAACCTAGAAATCTAAATGGAACCAAGAAATCTAAATCTGGAACCAAGAAATCTAAATCTGGAACCACAATCTTTCTCTCTTTACTTTTCTTTTCTTCTATCTAAGACCATGGCTCTAAAACCATCTCTGTTTTCAAATCATCTTTCCCAGTTAGGCTTTTTCTTTTTGCCGTTATAATTCTGAAATGAGTGTCAAATCAGCACCAGTCAATCACAGCAGAGAAGGCGGGACATAGCTGAGATCTTGCAGCTCATTGGCTGCAGCATGAAAGAGATGATGCACTACATTAAGATTATCATATTCATATTCTGAAACGTCTCCAGCAGCGTTGTGATGAACACTTTAGTAGTCAGGATCATTTCTGCTTCTCTGACTGCAGATGGGAAGGGCTGTCTGCTAAGGACTGGTCCCATTATGAATGCTTTTGGACGGGGACGGACTCAGGCAGTCCCCTGCTGGTTGAAAAGAGTAAAGATACATGATTTCACGTTAGTCCCCAAAATTCTCCAGAATAAGTCCTTGTTTTTAGGTGCGTCATTAAAAAAGAGTCACCAAAAAGGTTTGAATACTCACTAAATCTAACAATGAAGTCGCTACGTTGTCAACACTGCATTTATCAGGTTTGCTGCTCTGTATAAAGTGCTGAGTCATCCAGCAGCCAATCAGCTACTAGATCTCACCTATGTCCCGCCTCCTCTGCTGTTGATTGATGTGGTGCTGATTTGACATTAATCTCATATTTGAAACCGCAAAAAGAAAAAGGATAACTGGGAAAGACTGTTTGAAAACAGAGATGGTCTTAGAACTGATAAAAGAAAAGAAAAGTGGAACTGAGAGATATGACTGAAGTCTCAGAGTACAGGTACAGAGTCTGGGTTTTGATTGGCACTAGATTAGGCTCTGAATTGACATCATACCTGTTCTTCTATGTATTCGTTACTTTGAAAGGATACTATGAAACTGGGAAGGAACCTGGAGGCACCGTTACGCTATCACACTTGTCTCCTAAGAAACTTCCACTGTCACCATGAAGACAGGTCTCCTCTACTTACTTTTATGATTACTCGTACACACACAATCAGCTGTAAAATTCATCCTCATGCTGCAGAGTCCTCCAATAAGGTTTTCTCAGGAAGGTCGGTCTGAAATGAGAATTTGTCTTCTTCAGGATGAAAGAGTAACATGGACTGGTGGCTGTGACGCACAGCAGTGAAAAAAGCTGCTATAAATGATCACTGGTAAATGGGCCAGCCTGTTCGCTGACCATAAAACAGCAGCAAGTATAAACTTTATTCAATTCTGGTACAAGGACAACAGGGCAAAAATACATAAAAATACACTTCTCATACTGCATAGGTCTGATGTGCCAGTAGATATGACTTTTCACATTGTACAGAACTGATTCTAGTGCTGAATATAGTACTGAAGTTGTCGGTTCTTGGCCAGAGGTCTACACTAGCTCATGTACTACACACTTATAGCTTCCTCATGAAATCACAACATCTTACTAAGCGGTCTCAAGATGTGAAGACATTGTGACCTACATCACCAGCATGACCTCAGCATCATTAGTTTTAATAGTCCCAGGTAAGTCATGATCATCAGTATTAAGAGCAGTCAATTTTATGGCTTAACAGCTGTCCTGTGATATCAATATAAAGTTAATGTGTGCAGAACACGTATTTTGTGCCAGGTTGGATTTGTGTGACTGTCTTAGATCAAGGAAACTTAAAAAATCTCGCTACTGTGTCAGCGTAGATTTGTTCTGCAAATGTTTTAGGCCTTAATGCCTCTCAATTTCAGTCAGAAATGTCCAATTCATGCGCAGGCGAAGCAAACCTCGCTGTCTGTCAGGGTTTCATGACATCACGTAAAACTGTTACCGCTTAGGTAAATCCTTCTCTGAAGATTGTCTAAATCTGCTCAACGCTGTTTCACACGTTACTGTTCTTGAGTTTTCAGTGTCAAGTTCAATGCCCGTTTTTTCTTTCTCTCCATCCATCTATCGACAGTTCTCTCACTCCTCATCTCTAAACCTCGCCAGCACAATGCAGGTTTAAGCAGGGATGGGATACAGTGGTGATGGCTGCCTGAGTTCATCAACAGGGGTATAAGCCTGAAAGTTAACCAGCACTGGCCCATTAGGCTTTCAATGCATAAGCTCTCAGAGCCGTGTAGTACTGCCAATGAGCGATGCTTCAAAGATGTGTATGGTGGGAGTCGAGAGGCAGAGGGCTTAGGACTTAAAAGCACTGTAGTTGTGGGGAAGTTTTCTAAAGTACGCTGAGTAGAGATTTCCCCGCAGAGGAAGGAGAGACAGCCGAACAGTAGAAGGGATGAGACGAAGGACTAATGTATAAACCATCTATGTGACTGGTAAAAGTGATCTGCGCTCCCATCCATGTCTGAAAGTAAGAGGAAAGGATTGACAGGGAAAAGGAGTGTTCTGGTCAGGTAGAAAAAACTACTCCCAGCTCAAGTCATGCAACATGCAATCAACAAAACACCAACTGAAATACCTCATACGCACAGGCTCTTAAACTGCTCAGGTGCACGTGTGCACGGTGTCTGCTTGCTGTTAGATACTGTTACAAAGTATGAATCACATACTGCACAGCAACGAGGCCAAAGCTTCGTGTCAAAGCACAACAGCAGCATTGCCAGTAGACAAAAGGAAACCATTTGGAGCCATTTCACGCATGGTTCACAGGTAGAGGAGGAGGACAGGGGATAATAAATGTGTCATTCCTTCTCTCCATCTGCCTTTGGAAACAAGAAAGTGTACACACTCTTCCCACAACAAGGTGAGGACAGGAGGCAGCATGGCTGCTGCTGTGTTCTCCATGATGACTGCATGCCAGCTAAATTACAGCAAATTTAGTTTTCTGAAATTTGTAGCATCAAAATCTTGTCACTCTTAAGTTTGAGAAATTCATTCACATAGTTTAAATGTACCCCTGCTTTGATGAGTTGAGGTTTAAAGCAGTCTGTGATGATACGGACTGCTGCTGCTGAATACTGCTGGTCTTCAGCGCGCCTCTTAGGAGGGCAGGCTTCAACATGAGGGGAAGCTGATATTCCTGATACGTGGAAGGAAACTCTGATACTTGCCACCAGGGCCTGCCTTGAGAGCCCTTGACTAAGACCCAAACAACCTCCCTTTTCAAATGACAACACAAGCTAAATGCTCAAATATCTGTGTTGAAATTGCAGATATTAAACTGTATGTGATCTCAATATGTATTTGTCCAACAGGAAGCACCATTTTCTATAGTCCCAAGAAGCCCCTCAATTGTGCAGGATTTCAAAGGTAATTCTCTGGATGTGGGCCTGTGTATAATGAGGAACAGTTCATGCTACACACAGGAATCTGACCCCAAACAACAGCCTCTAGAAAAGGTTACGAGTGGCGCCACAGTGCCCCCTGCTGGAGCTACAAAAACATCCACCTGAAGAGGAGCCTGACACTTTCACTGCACCAGAAGCTCCTGTTTCAGCCAGTGGATCATTTTGACACCCTGGAGAAGTGGTTGTACTCCTTCTGATGTCTGCAGTCATTAACATGCTCCTGCCACAGCTGAGTGAGTCAGATGTTTGGTGCAGATCAACAATTCCCCGTTGTCTCTTCAGGGTAATGCACTTTTCTGGAGTTCAGTCGGCATGTAGAGGAAGACATTCAAACTGTATCAGTTGAAACATTCGCTCTTATTCTGCAAAAAATCACTGTTCCCAAAAACAGAGGGGAAGTGTCATCCATGCGCATCTGGTAGCTTTGTGATAGATTTGAGATCATTCAGAATGTGGCCTTCACAGACATGTTACATTTGCAGGTTGTTATTGTGACGTGAAGCACAGTCTTAATTACAAATAAGATCACTACTTGGATGGGAGTACCAGCATCATCTTGGCATGTATAGCTTTTTTTTATTTTTATTTGAATGAGTACATTAAATGTAAAATGTTGAAGGGACTCGGACTCATTGATTTTAGAAATCTATAAAATTCATAAACTCTGGAGTAAAATTCATGAGATGAATAAAATACTGGGTGTTTTTCTGCATCAGATCTTGTTCTTTAGTGAAGAACAGAAGCCCATCGCTAGTGTGCATATCTAAAAAAAACAACCCTCCGTGTGCTTTGGTTTCAAATCGCTGCATTGTCTAATCCCTAATGAAGCTAGCAACAGTGCACTCGAGCATTTTAGCTTATTTAAAATCAGTTATTGAACAATCTCTGACCTAATTGATCAGGATCAACAGCTGCACTCCCCTGAACTACGCTGGAATGTAACTCTGACTCCATGACAACAAGGATGCTACATCAGCTTTGACAGACTTGGGTTGGCTTATGCATGTGTTTTTTTTTTTTTTATTAAACCACTGACCTCCAGCTAATTAACCTAATAAGCTGTGAGATGTCCCACGATGTTGGAATAAGAACAATGTTTTTATTCCTTTTTGTGACTCATTGCTTGTAATCATATTTGTTCAGCATCCTGCAGAGGAGGTTGTAATCAGATAAACTGTTGTCAAAGATAAACTGGATGTATGTAATCATTCATCATAAATACAACTTCATATGTGTGTTTTTGGTAAACTGATGAGCTTTCAGCTGTGGTTTAGATTAGGAGCCAACACTTGAGACCACCCCGAGGTGCAGTGAGGCGTTGAAACTGCTTTTCTCTGAACATGTTAGCTGTATATACTCTGTTAGCCTGGAATAAATGAGATTTACATGTTGCAGAGCCGTGTGAGTGTGTGTGTGTGTGTGTGTATGTGTGTGTGTGTGTGTGTGTGTGTGTGTCATCTCCCTCTGCAGAGATCCGGTCTGGGACCAAGCAGATCGATCAAAAATAAAACACTAATACTGCAGATGTTCCGACTTCATTTTCTTATGTAAACTGGATGACACAGTAGTTTATAAATTATGCCCCGACTAAGCCACATTTATTTAAAAATAATCATTGTGAGTAAAAAACTGACAGTGAATGAGTGTGTGGATCAATTCTGCCGCCCACTGGGACCACCCTCATCTGAATGGACAACACCGCACACGTGTGAAACAACACAACGTGTGCACATTCAGGTCTGCAAGCTAACCAAAAAGGCACCCACACGGATGAACACAAACAAGCTTAATGTGATGGAGAGCCACACATACATTCAAACACACACACACACACACACGTACACAACAGAGGGACCACCTGTCAGGTTGTGTTGAGCACTGCAGGCAGCGTCAGCTGCTCGTGGAGATGAAAGTCTTTGATATTCATATCAACCTACAACTCCATAAACTCCAACCAAACACCTCTCACTGCCTCCTTCTATCTCAGCCCATCTTCTCTGCCAGATAAAAATAATGACAAAACATAAAAGCAGCACATGGAAACAGAGCAGCGCAGCAGTGACATGCTTGATCTCAAGAAAACACATCAACTTTTCAGTTGTCAAGAAAACTGCAAAATATGGAGGTGAAGAATAAAAGAATTGCTAAGTTGAAGCTGGGGAAAGTTTCTAGCCAGTAGCTACAGAAAAGGGATCAACAATGTATGTTAGACACGCAAATAAACTGTTCGACACGACCACGTCAACATATAAGAGGTCATAAAAAGGGCAATCTACCAAGTTGTGGGAGTGCGCTCTCCTGCCAACTGTCCTTCAGGCACCCAAGGACACTCCAGCATCATGGCCATCATCAGCATCACAATTAGAAAGCAGGATGCAGCTGGTGGACAGAAAAGAGCGAGGAGGTGCACAGCTTGGCCAGAAAACAGCCACCACTTGGAATTAAATGGGTAACAAGGTAAGAGCCTCCCACTGGGAAAGAGCTTCAGCTGCCAGCAACTTATTTCACCCAAGCAGTCGGGAGCTTCTCAGTCCTTCATCCATGGCAGAAAACACATCGTTAGTCTTTGAGAAGCAGTTACTGAGCAAACATGACAACCACGGTGACGACTGTAGGTTGGTTAGGAAATATCCAGTGAACTATTAAGACCTGGAAGGATGATGGTGGGCCTTTGATCCTTTCATCTTTGGTTTGAAAAACAACCTTGAATGATCCATTTTCACAAACGTCTGGTGAAATCTCATCAGAGCTGAGCGACAGAAGCACATTTACTGGAAATACATTTGAGTGTTGAAGTTGGCTGACAGAAGCCGCCCAACACAGATCAACATATTGACTTGTATCGTAAAAATAAGACGTGCTGTCGCTGCTGGAGGTTATAACGAGGTTGAGCGATTATCAAGTCTGGAAGAACAATGTAAATGTGCCGTCATCCTCCCTACTTTGTTTCATTTAACCTTGCCTTATTTAACACAGTTATAGCTCTCACAGCGCTGTAATATTGCACTTTATTGCACTTTGTGAGGAGAACGCGGCCCCACATAAAAACATTTTCCTGATATCCAACACAATTGCCAAGGTAAATGTTTGAGTGTTCAGTGGGTAATTTATTTCACCCTCCAAGCACGGCGAGGAGGAAATGTTACTCTGTATTCCCTTCCCTGCAGCAAGACTCATTTTTTTGCAGCCAGACGACGAAATATTAACATCAGCTTCCGAGTGAAATGTCATCGTGAGGTCTTTGTCAAACGAAAGGAGGATCGGCTTCTCGTGTTAGGAGGGAAACTCCCTTTGCAGCTCGTCGGGTCTCAGGTGCCACACCTCACCTAACAGGACTGCTAATTGGAGAGTGGCAACATGTCAGCTCACACGTGCACACACACATGCACACACACAGGGATGAAGGTCAAACCACAGGGGAGTCACTGTGTGCAACCAGTACGTCTTTATAGAGATAGATCTGATATCTTGGTTTTCAGATTTAATTATAAATATCTTATCACAGATTATGCAGAGCAACATGACAAAAAAAGACTCAAAGGAAAAGGAGAACACAGAATTATAATTCTAATTAATTGAAATTATAGTTCTTTTTTATCACTATCTTTAATTCATACAGTAAATCAACCTTTCTAATCCTCTTAACAAGCACAAAGCCACTGTTGAATAAAATCATTTCATGGTTATGAGTATATGTGTGCACAAACAAAAAACACCCCTAACTCTTTATTGTTGCTCAGACATCTCCAATAAACCTCCGTCCTGCAACACAACATAAGCACAATCGTCAATAATCAAAACAACAAATAAATAGGTTTCTTTTGGCTGCTGATGGAGTTTGAGGGTTGATGGCGTTACCGTCGCCGCTTCAGGGGTCGTATTTAAACACAACTAGGCATCACATCAATCATCTGTGTTTTTTTGCTGTCATGAATTATTAACATCCCGTCATCGCTTTCACAAACAATCTCTGTTATTTCATGTAATGTAAAGTTATGTGCCATAACTGTGTTGCGTTTCGCTAAAACGTCGTGTTTATGGTGTACTCCCCACACAATATTTGTGGTATTGAAACTTGGAGGTTTATTGCACCCTACACCCTGGAGACAGGAGGAATGGAAAAATGAAGGCATATTAAAATAGCTCATAACTGAGCACCAGCTTGTTTGTGCTTTAGGTATGATGCATTTTTAGATTCTGAGCATAATTCCTGCGGTAATAATGGATTCTGCACGTTGTCATGGATTCTTCAGGTTCAATATTAATGTTCCAGCCTTCTTCTATCTAACAGTGCAACTGTTAGATAGAAGACTGAAAAAGCTCTGTTTTTAAGTCCAGATCTGGGAACACGAAGACCCATCTGGCTGGAAGACCTCTGCACTCTGACCTTAAACGACCAGTAAAATACAGCGGAGTGAAGCCAATACTGGAGTGATCTGCGCCTGTTTTCTGGTCCCAGTTACCATCCGGGCAGCAGCATTTTGCACCAACTGTAGCCGACAAAGTGATGACGACAAATAAACTAAACGAATAAATAAAGAATTATAATAATCCAGCTCTGAAGTTATAAAAGTGTGTAAGAGTCAAAATCGTATCGGAGACTGTGGCTTCACTTTAGTCCAACGTCTCAGCAGGAAGATGCTGCTTTTTACAGTCAAACTAATTTGTTTATCAAATTTTAATGAGCTGTCACAAATTACACTTCAGTTTTTTAGCAGACTGACGGGTAAATGCAGGACCAGCAGAACCAAACATACTGATTTCTGTTTGGTCCAGCCAGTTCTTCAGCTCACTGAAACCGTTTGCAGTAGATCATCAGAATTACTGGACTGAACTGGCAGATAAACGTGTCATCATCAGCAAAACCATAAGGACAGATTGTATTTCCTAAAAATTGACCCCAAACAACAGCAACTACAAGGAAAACAGTAATGGGCCCAAAATGGAACCTTGAGGTACCCCGTAAGATCGAGGAGCCACAGAAGGATGTTGGTCCTATTAGGAGTGCTGTGATGAGCACACGATGGTGATTTATGTGAAATGAATAAATAAAAACACAGATGGGAATATGCAGGACTAGAGGAGCAGGCATTTAAGAATTCATATTGTTGTGCTTTTAAGAACAAAGTAAAGACTTCAGAGATGGATCCATTACTCCATACTGCATAGCCATAGTGCACATACATATACATCGTACATCTCAGAGTGAATTCCATCTTAACTAAATGGACCAGCCTTGCTGGAGACCTCAGCTTGATTCCAGTTAGCATCCATGGAGCCACTGGTCATTTAAGCTCCTGCATGAGCCAAGCAGGCTGGACAAGTGTCACACACTGGATTGTTCAAGCAAAGAATGACACAAATGGTTTCCTGAAGGCTGCAGGGAGGTCCGCGTGGGTCCGTGGGGAGTGTCATCAGAAGGTGAGGCCACACACAGTATCAGTGAGTGAATGAGAGCTTTTACAGTGTGAGGGCCTTTAAATAAGAAAGGGAGACATTACATAAAGGAGACAATAAAAAATGAGCAAAGGCAGACATTTACACTAATGCAAGAACACAGCACAATACCTCTGGCACAGGAGAGCAATAATACGGCAAATCATCATGTGGGTTCGTGTGTATGCTGATGGATGATCGTCTTCAGAGATAAATGGCTACCTAATATTCAAGTCTTTACAGGCAAACTCCCTGCTGACTTTCAAATGAGAACAGCATGCACACACACTCACACACACACACACACACACACACACACACACACACACACACACACTCAGATAACGAGCTACAACTGAGGGGCCTTAGGCTGTGGAACATCTGCTGGAGAAGAGACATAAGGTATTCATGAAGGCACTCTCAAGATCTGCCATATAATACCACCCTCACACACACACACACACACACACACACACACACACACACAAACGCTCACACACGTGCATGCTCATTGCATGTGATGAATGAGCTTTTTTATAAAAACACAGCAGAAGAGGGAAGGACGTGGTGTTGAAGAGGCCTTACGACAGTTTTACTTAAAAATCCCCTCTGGACAAAACTTTGTCTGCACACAAAGACACTGTGAGACACTTTCCACAAATTGGCCCACTGACCTTCAGCTCCTCCGTAATGAATGCGTGCAGCTTTAGTATTCCTAACTTTCAGTGAAGGCACACAGAAGGAAGAACAAAGACAGACAGGACTGCATCAGAAAGGCAGCACTGATTTTTTTCCATGAAAAAAATATACCCATGTACTTATATTATACTTGTGTCCATGTACTTAAGTGTATAAGGATTAAAGTCTAAACACAGTTTTGTTCAGATTCCACTGCATTAGATGTGTAAGAAGCACAGTCAGTTCTAGAAGCTAAATTATTCTGTTTCTATTTTAAAAAGCTGTTGTCAAACAAAAACAATCCACATCCACATTAGTAAAATAATCAGCATCTAAACACAACTAACCAATATGTTTTACTGCTTTTAGATTGAGGTGTCACACTTTATTTCATCCTGGGCCACATCATAAGCATTATTTAAAGCTCAACTGTAACAAAAAGATCACATTTAATATCAGAATTCTCTGGTCCAAGTTGAACTGAGGAATTCTGATAATCAACAGATGATGATTAATTATATCCGATGATTTTAAAGTCACGCTCATAACAAAGACTGACTGGAAGTTGCGTACTTAAGCGTGTCTGTAATCCTCCAGTGTTTCAGCAGAAGGGGACAGATTCTGAAGAGGTTGTTAGTCTTTCTTTGCATGAGAGGAGAAACAGTGCGAGCGCACAAGCATGGTGTTAGAGGGATTCAGCTCTGTCTGCTACAAGATGCCTGTCTAAAGCTCTCCAAACCAGGCTTAGCTCCGCGGCCCTGGAGCCGCCGCCTCCAGCTCTGCACTAGTGTCAGCTTCAGCTCTGGCAGCGCCAACTGCCAGCGCCAGAGTCAGTTTAGCTTTTGGCCGTGCCTGCTCTCCACCACTCTCATTCCAAACATTTTCCTGCCTTTGGATGGCTAATTTAGTGTCTTGCTTTGTTCTACTGAACTGCTTTAACCATTTCTTTGTCCAATTAGCCTGTATCCATCCTCCTGTCTTCCTTTTTATAATCCCCATGCGTCACCTGTGCACATATAAATGTCTTTTCAGTTTTATCTCAGAAGGAAACTCATATATGGAGACTTTCTTTATGAAATACATTCCCTATTAGCCTCTGGACCAAACACACAGCGATACTAATTGTGATGATAATCAAATCCACACACCACTAAAAATCCCAGCTAGCCAGGCAAATATAGTATATCACATATCCTGTAATAAATCAGCGGGGTCTAAAACAGAGTTCTGCCCTCCGAAGTCTATTTGAGAACCAATTTTCAAACACAACCTTGGAGTGACTTTCGATCTGGGAGGGTAATTATATATGATTCTGAGGGAAGTAGTCAAGTGTTGAAAACAGCCACTCACAGTCGGGAGACTCGAGAGACAAAAGCTACAGACGCATGCTTGTAATGCAGAAGTGTTTTAACAAGGAGCTGAGATGCAGCACGGCGAGATGGAAGTAGGTCCACATCTGTTGATGAAGAATTCATGGTTGCTTCCATGAGGCAGTTTCCTCTTTAACTCCCTGTAGTCATTTACATGGAGCCATTTAGCAAAGGCCTTTAAACAAAGCTGCTTAAAAGTAAAGTGCAGTGTGAACGGAAGGAAAAACAAATAGCAAAGACCAGGCCATTGTCTCTTCGCCTGGTTGATGCCAGCGAGCCTCATGGGTGCAGAAGTCACTACACAACAAAGAACAGCGATTCCTTTGTCATATTAGTGCTCCTAGGTGGACTCCAGCAGGAATCTCTGGAAGGACAGTAGGATCCCAGCAGGGGGGCCTGTATCTGTCACCTCCATTTAGGGCCTGTCTCATAGGAGCTGACCCACCCCCCCTGGGGCAGTGCCAGGCTCCTCCGCAGGACTCCACCACAGCAGATAATAGGCTTGTTTGGCTACGTATCCAGACACTGAAGCCAAAGCAGCCCTGACAGCTGTCAACCAGAAACAACGTCCTCCTGCATGACATGTGCATAAACAGCACAGCGATGTGTCTGCGCCGGGTTTTCTCCTCGCATGTGTGCGTATGTGCAAAGTAGTCTTCTCAGCATAGACGTGATTAAACGTGCACGTTCCTTTGGCACTGCCTATCCACAGTTTTGGTTAAACACCACAGCATTGCTAGACAGCGCTCTGGCGGCTGACACCGTGTCAGCAGAAAACTCGTCCTGGGGGGGACTTGTCATGGAGGAGAAATCAAAGACACCTATGTGAATGTGACGAGCTGGATTTCCTCCAGCGTGGTGCCATGACCTGATTTTTCCACTTTTATAGAAAACCACAGCAGAAGATGGAGGAGCTGCCTGCTGCTTTCCTGTATGGAGTCACAACCTTCTAACCTCAGGCACGTGGAGGTGGATGTCATGCTGCATATGCTCTGCAGCTGAAGCTGGAGTTCTGTCAGCAACAACAGACTAAAAGTACCAACACTTGCGGCTCAACAGGTACATAGTAGCAGATTCACAGGTATCATCTTTTTTTTCCCATTTAGTCTGTTGAGACTGTAGAGACGCAGATAAGGACACAAAATTACAGACACACAAGGCAGGTTTAGCAGACAAAAGCCTTTTATTAGGATCTATTAAAGATGCTTATCGCGAGAGCAAACACAACAGTGAAGCAAACCAGGAAAACAGTGAAGGGAGGAGGACGCAGGCGTCTACGATGCATATAGATGTGTAGGTTAGCAAGGTTTGTTCAGTCAAAAGTTTGGATTTCCAGGAACAAAAAGGTGGCTGGTTTAATCTGGTCTAACCTGGTCAGACTACCATGGAGAGTTACACCCACTGACTGGATAAACTATGGATGAACTGTCCGGTCATGTGACCCACAGATGTGTACAGAGTCTTTCCTCAAACTCGGCGGCGCCAGGTTGCAAAGAAGCGGGACAAAGTTGTCAGAGCCGATGGATAGCTGTCAGTCAAATGACGTCCAGACATCTGATTGGTCAGCTTTATTGCTTAATATAAACTTATCTGCTGTGGTACAAATAAGTTCAACACTCATACAGTTGTCATGGATGTAAAATCTAACTATAGCTTATGTTATGAATTTTGTCTTAAACTGACTCCTCTGGGACTCTGGGACATCTGGAGAAGCTGTGGGGTCAAGTTCTGGGTTTCTGTGAAAAGTCTAGAGGTAACTGGTGAACTAATACACACTATATAAATAAAACAGAATTTAATTGAACTGTAACTCTTCGTCTTGCACTTGAAGACAATGAACAATGAGGACACATGAACAGTTTTGTGCTTTGTCTTTATCTGATCTCATATTTGTCTGATCGTAGTCTATTCACAGCTCTTAAAAAACTAAAGTAGTCTTTATTTGTAATCAACAAAGTGAACATCTGAACTGGTGCAGTACAGTTGTGTAACTGTTCTCATACAATGGACCACATTTTACTTTTAAAAACAATTAAATACAGATATGACACAAAGGCGGCAACCAAGACTTGAAAGAGGAAGAAGAAAACCAGCAAATAATCAGCATGTAAATACAACCAGCCATCCTGGGCCACATCATCGCCATGGTTACCACTGAAGGGTTGGTTTGTGCTGTTACCTGGACTTAGTAAAAGCCAAACAATTAATGAATAACAACAATAATAATAATAAATTTTAATTTCACAAAGTTCCAAATTAAATATAATGATAATTTTTTAAAAAAACACGTTTTTAGTAAAAAGCTAATTTTGTGCTATAATCACGATTTCAAAATATCGCGTCTCGTTTTCATTTAAAAGAAAGTGCATTTTTGACATAAAATCAAAAATTCAACTTTTTGCAACATTTTGGCATAAAATTGCAGCGGTTATAAAACTGCAAATCTTCTATTTCAACTTTCTGTTGCAAGTTTCCTTATAAAAAGTTTATTTGACAAAAATTGTAAATTTGACAAAAATTTGCAACTTTTGTTAATAAATCTTTTTAAATGTTTTTTTTTTAATCCTGACATCAATCAGCTGCTCTCCACCTCAGTTATTCCACCTTAAAGCAGCTGCTCTCCACCTCAGTCATTCCACCTTAAAGCAGCTGC
>JBAMYA010000013.1:2437163-2447702 GCA_037176975.1 Arrhamphus sclerolepis
AGAGTAAAGCCTGGCATGTGGTCTGCCTCTGTGGCCCCCAGAGTAAAGCCTGGCATGTGGTCTGCCTCTGTGGCCCCCAGAGTAAAGCCTGGCATGTGGTCTGCCTCTGTGGCCCCTGGAGTAAAGCCTGGCATGTGGTCTGCCTCTGTGGCCCCCACATGCCTCTGTGGCCCCTGGAGTAAAGCCTGGCGTGTGTTCTGCCTGTGTGGCCCCCAGAGTAAAGCCTGGCATGTTGTCATGTTTAGTTCCTGGACAAAGAAAAAGGGAGAAAACAGTAAATTTCTGTCTTTTTTTATTTCCTGGAGAACATCAGCATCTTCACAACAACTAAGGAGCTGTTGCTACTTTCTGTCTCTGTCCTCTGGGGTCTCATCCATAGTTGCCATAAATGTGTGTGTTTTTATTTATTCGTGAGTGGCAGCAGTGTTTCCTCCAGGATCTTTTTCAGCGGCGTCTCTCTGAGGAGTCGTGGCGGCGTAAACGACTTGACTTCAGATTTTACTTTTACAACCTATTTATTGAATGCCCAGTTGAAAATGGCTTTTTAAAGGCTGAATGTAAAAATAAAAAATGAATGAGACAGTGAAATTGAATAAATATTGGCATAAATAAATGTTGGCACTGGGCCCAATTAACTTAAGCTACGAGCTAATGTAGCTAATGTTACGCTACGTAACGTTAGCTGACATTAACCCTTTTACACCCATAATAATAACAGTCCACATGGTCCTTATTCTCTTTTTTGATCAATAAATTTCTCAAAAAATGTTTTGTAAGTTAATTCTTTTGCCCATTTTTTCAGGATAAATTCAACTTTTGAAACCTTTCAAGAAATTGTCATTTTTATATGTTATAGATTCTTTAAACTGTGTGAAATACCAAAAGAAAAAAAAGAAAAAAAAAAAAAACGATGCTGAATTTTCAGCAAGTTTTGTCTTTCTAAACACTGTAGGTGACAGATCCAAAGCTTTTGACATGACAAAAATTAAATTTCAACTATAATACAACAACACAAGCAGCTGTGTTTGCCTGGACCTTTTAGATTTCACTGTTACTGCTGATAAAAGTCCAGAAATGAGCAGGTGTTTCTCTCAGGATGATAGTTCACCGATGTTTCAATTCACTCTGAAAATACTAGATATTAAGAAGACAGCTGTGGGGGTGTAGCTCAGTGGTAGAGCATTTGACTGCAGATCAAGAGGTCCCCGGTTCAAATCCGGGTGCCCTCTATTTTGGGGGGCTCCGTGGGGGGGGGGTACCAGCTAGAGAACTGGCCTGGCAACCAGAGGGCCGCTGGCTCAATCCCCGGCCGGTACCAATGATGTGGGCGGGGGGAGCTTCCCCACATCCAGGGATGAGGTGTCCCTGAGCAAGGCACCCATTTCAGTTGGGTCAAATGCGGAGAAAGAATTTCCCCACAGGGATTAATAAAAGTAAATAAATAAACAAACACAGTGAAAACGCCCCTAAAACCCTCCGAACATTCAGTATTTGCACTCTCCTCTCATTCTGTCTCCTTTCTCTACATAAAATAACAGACCCCAGCGCAGCATCACTGCCAACACCGTCATCACCGTATATCAGCACAAAGCTGCGTTTGTCAGCTTTCAGATTCTGTTGGAGTTACGTTGATGGTCTAAACGCTAGTTTGAAAACTGCGCGTATTCCTGGTGCCGTTAACAGCTCCGGTTGTTAAATCTGTCATGAGTTATCGTAAGCTAATACATCCACCTTTTCCACGAGGACACTCCTCTGACTCTGACCTGCTGCCTGACATGATGTCACTTTCAAGGCTGCGCTCTCACGAGTAATTATCGTCATTAACGTGGTGTATTCGTGACAATTAAAAAAAAAAAACCAACAGAAATTTAAAGCGGTGGTGGCCGCCGCTCCTAAGTGAATGTAGAGGAAAGACTGAGTGTAAGTTTACAGGTGGATCAGCCACATCTCAGATTCAGATGCTGAAGAAGATCCATCTGTGTTGTTGGTGACCAAAGAAATGATGGACACCAGGAACTTTTACTTTTATGCCGGTATTATTAACACTGGCTCGCAATAATGTGAATCATTTTGGCTGAAAGTAGAATCACTGAAGGTGCAAAGCAACATTTACAGGGACATTTTACTGGGAATGGGGAGTTTTTTGAGACGTACAGCAGGAACCTGGAAGTCACAGTCTTCACAGCTTCATGACAAATACTCCTCTGTTCACTTCTCTGTTGTGCTCGTTTGGGAAGTGAGTTCTGTTTCTCACCTCTTCTTCTTCTTCTTCTGCCTCTTCTGCCGCTGCCTGCAAGCACAAAGCCTTTCATGATCTGTCGGGTTCCCTGAACGCTATTTTAATTCAGAAAGCCAAACCTCGCTGTATAATGGATGGAATATTTAAATTTCTGTCCTCGCAGGTTTGCGTATCTTAAACTCACTATATGTCGCAAGAATACATGTAGGTGTTCTCAAGTAGAAGGAAGCATCTGCTAAATGAGTTTTATTCACAGAAAATGATAAATGAAATCCTGCTGTAACAAGTATTAACTTTGTTCAACTAAGAATGTGCAATGTCAGAGCTGAAATTAATGGAATAATCACAAACAATTGTTCTAATCTGATTTCTCAGAATGACCAAAATGAAAGAAGGCGGCGACCTCGAACCTGAAGTTTAAGTCTAGATGCAGAACCACGTAACTACTGACACGTCTTATGCTGCATCAGGCAGGAAACGTCTGGTGCTTTTGGTGCTCTGTTGAAACGGGAGATCAATGAGAAGCATCTTGAATGCTTCAAGCTGTAAACCTGAGTATAATATAGTCTCTCTGAAATTCCACCAGATCCAGGGTTAATCCCCTGAATTAGCGTCTGTTCGGATGCTCGGGCTTGCAGACGAGCGTGCCTGTGGGCCCTGAGCTCTTTAAGTTGGCTGTGAGAAATCAGGATGCTGAAAGAGAAACAAAGACAGAAACAGTCATGCATGGATATTTTATGAAGAAGTTCCCTTTGAGGGCTAATCAGCGTGAGAGTGCAGAACTGTAAAACAACAAGCTAATCCCTCAAATTAGAGCGGAGGCATGTGAAGAAAAAACAGATGATGTGGTTTATGTTGTTTCTCAGGATTTCTTTTTGCTTTGAAACTCAAAGTGAGCTTTTCTTTGTGTCAGGTTTATCTGGAGAGGCTCCTGACCTACGCTGAGATCGATATTTGCCCAGCCAACTGGAAGCGCATCGTGTTGGGAGCCATCCTCCTGGCCTCTAAGGTCTGGGATGACCAGGCGGTCTGGAATGTGGACTACTGCCAAATCCTCAAGGATATCACTGTGGAGGACATGTGAGTCACTGGAAATGCAGCCAAAACACTCAACTGATGCTAAAAACAAGTGAAAAGCACTTGAATACTGTAATGCCCTTCACTCATGAAAGAAGGTGTGTCCAGATGCTGCAGCTGCTCTTGTGTAGGAGAACATCTGTATTTTTATCGTTCATTCATAAAGTAAGCTGCCTCCATTGTATCTATGTGATCTTTTCATAAATGCCTCCCAGATCAGCAGATTATTTGCTTTTAACTTCCATAAAGTCTAAAACATCCTCCAAGATGATGGCAGCAGCCTCCCCTGCGTGTAACACTCGTCTTAGGAGTTCCAGTCTGTTCCTGCTTTTAATCTCATTTCAGGGCTCACATCTGTCGTTATTGTTTTCTTTTCTGTTTTTTTTCTTTTTTTTATGTGTTTTCTTTGATGTTCAGTTCTTGTGTTGAAGTAAAACTTTGTCAGAATCGAGCAGCAACCATCCCACTTCCAGGCTGAAGCTCATCCAGGAAGTAGGTTTTGTTGCAGTTCCTCGGCCGACCACTAGGTGCTGGCTCCAAAACAGAGCACATCTTCATTGACCTCCATGGTAGCGTCTCAGATTTGGTTTTACACCAGACACCCTTTGTGACCCCCCGTGGTTCAGCTTGGTTGGGGAATCAGTCCTCTTGTTGATTCATTTGCTGACTTGAAGAGTTCAGAACAAGTCCAGTTTTATTTTGGATGAAAACATGTCGACCTTGCTTTGTTTGCAGCCCCAACTGTTATTATCGCCATTCTGTCGCCAGTTTTTGGGGTCAGCCTGCGTTCAAGACGGGTTCAGGGCTTGTTTCTCATCATTTGAAGGCTTTCCCACCAAAGCAAATAAGAACTCTGGAGGAAGATATTTCATATGTTCTTCTGGGGTTAATCATAGATTAAAAATGACGATTCGTTTGGATCCACAAACCGTTCAGTACTGGGTCAGAGCTCTGCAGTCAGTGTTGGCAGAGATTTCCTCAAAGGGTCTTCGTAAGTCTCCTCCAGTCCCTGCTCTGGATCCTGGCCGTCTGAATCCCAGTTTCCAGTCACATTAAAACAACTGGAGGAAAGAATACTGGGGAGCAGAAAACAAGGAAAGAAAGAAGAACCGCATTATTAGGCAGAGTAGAGCGGTCTGTTGCTGCACACCTGTAACCTGCGTGGGTGTGGAACATGAAGCCAGGTAGCTGCATCTTAAAATGAGTCGGACACAACTTAAGATGGATGAAGCTGCAGAGTGCTTGTCCAGAAGGTCTCAGGTGGGACAACACTTTCTCTTGAGCTTTGGAGCTTTTCTTCACCGTCTGTACAGGATGATTCCCAGTCTCTGTTCCAGTCTCACCCAGTCTGATCCTCTGTCTGTGGTTCAGGAATGAGCTGGAGCGTCAGTTCCTGGAGCTGCTGCAGTTCAACATCAACGTGCCGTCCAGCGTGTACGCCAAGTATTACTTTGACCTGCGCTCCCTGGCTGAGGCCAACAACCTGAGCTTCCCCTTGGAGCCCCTCAGCAGGGACAAGGCCCAGAAACTGGAGGTGAGGGACCCCCAGAAATGTTGAAGGTTCTGCTCTTTGTAGCTTCCCTAACTAACACCAGTCTCTTCCTTTAGTTTTATTTTAGTTCATATGTGAAGAGTCTCTTTCTGTTATGTTCTAGAATCATTTCACCAAAACCGTTTTCACAGCAGATGTTTTATAGGAGCAAAAACCTCTTATTTATAAGACTAACGAGCTTTATCCTTGTTTTTCACTGCTTGGACAGTTACACTGAGAGACAACAAGCAGTCTGGGTGGATAGCTTTTAAATAAATCCATACACAGAATAATTGATTACCCCGACCTAATGCCGTGTTCACACTGTACGATTTTTACAGTCTTAAAAAATTAACTGAAGTTAACGACATGAATTCAGTAGATAATTAACTTCCAGCATGTTTCACTGTGTGATTGAACAAACGTTGAATCGTGGCTACGACAGAAATAATCTAAGTGTATTTCAGGATCTAAACGCAGCATCATCTTGTCAGTAGCAGGTTAATGCTAACGTGCTAATGCACCCATGACGCTAAAGTTAGCGTTGTCGTAGTGGTGTTGGTGTGCTTTGAAAATAAAATAAAGACACTTCTTTTTCTAGATTTTCTTTAACATTTTTACTCCCGTTTCTCCATTGTACCTGGTGCTGTTGTTGCTAGGATACCGTGCTGTGTAGACGCTGTTGTTTCATGGTGCGTTCCTATTGGTCGGTTAGTTGACAGCGATGGTAGAGGCAGCGACAGGCCGTCACTCTGAGACGATCACTGCTGACGTGAGTCTTTGGTGGTTTGTCTTTGTCAGATCTTCCAGCAGCGTTTGTGAGCTACGATGGAACATTTTTACCTCCGCTGACCCTCTTTAGTGTGAACTCGTACAGGGTGAACCGGCATTAAGAGCATCAGTGAGCAGACGGGAGCAGGTTTTCTCGCCCCTGCCTCTGCGTCCAGCCTTTGTATCGTTGTCATTTTGTTGCAGGAATGGTGCTGAACATAATTCTGCGTCCATGCTTGAAGCAGTAGCTCCTGGATCATTTTCTTTTCTTTGACCTTCAGGCCATCTCACGCTTGTGTGACGAAAAGCACAAGGACTTGAAGAAACTCGCCAAGAAGCGGTCGGTGAGCGCAGACAACCTGGTGGTGGTGCGGTGGTGTCCAGCCATCATTTCCTAACACCAGCTACCTGCGGAGGAGCAGATAGACCTGGACCGTATGTTTGCCTGGTTAGCAGGCAGCTCTGGTGGTCAGTGGGTCTGTCTGGAACAAACACACACACACACACACACACACACTTTCTCACACAGTTGGGCACTTTTACGAGTGTGATTGCACTCTCTGCTTGTTGTACATAAAAGACGTCCCACATGCTGCCTGCACTGATTCTAACGGGACTGAGCTGAAGCAAACTGAAGTTGACCAGTGAAGGCTGTGGAGATGAAGACCTGAAGAGCAGCCACGTGGAGAAGCAGGTGTTGGAGTTGTTAAGTTGGGAAAACCATTAAAAAGAAGAATCTGAGACATAACAGTAGCAGAAATAATATCCTCTGGCATTGAAGTGACATGCACGGATGATTGATGGAGGCTGGAACCAGTCTCCATCTTCTGGTTCGGTCAGTTCCTAAACTGAAGCATGAGATCTTATAGAAATACAGCTTATAGGCACATCACAGTTTCCAGTACTAAATTCTTAAAATAGTTTTAGTTGTTCTTCAAAAAGATATGTACATTCCACATTGAGGTGTGACTACGAGGCTGCATATCATCATTCCTTTGAAAGTTTTTTGCCATTAGTCATTCAAAGACCTGACCATGAAGAAGTAAGACGGATTTGGACTCCATGTAGAACCTATCCAGGAACTGTTCTGGATAAAGCAATACGTATGCGTCACTTTGTTTGCAGTGAAACAAGGTGGAGCGTGCACACTTGGGAGATACTTCAGAGATAAATGAGACGTACTGTAGAGCTAATGTTGCCTAAAACTTTCTTCACTGCCATTGTCCTGACCTGTGGTGCCTGCAATAAGCTAGCCCAAACAAATAGGTCCGAAGAACTTCTGTTTCTTTCACGATAAATACGGTTCTTCGGGCTTAAGAGGGAGGAGCACAAATTAAAATCTTGACATTTAGAAGCCACAAAATGTATGGATCTTCAGGGTTAGTGAAGGGACCAAAATGAAAGCAGAAGCACTGAGCAACGATTCTGAACTGACTGTAGAGTGTAGATACAGCGCCAGAGTGGAACGTCTGTGGAGTCAAAGTGTATAAAAGAGAGAGAAACCACACTGATGTTGGAACACGTGTACCAGACGGCTTTTTATGAGGCGAGGTTGCATTACGTGTTCACGTGACAAGTCAAGTCGAAAGAACGGGAGATACCACTTAAGGTGTTTTTAATGTTCCTGTCAACATTTTCTCACTTCAGAAAATGCTTTTTCTAAAAAATATATAGATATATATATATATATATATATATGTAATATTCTGTATATGATATATTGATAATAAAAGGCATTTTGTGGTCATGTGACAATTCTTTGAACCATACTGCCAGATTCAAAAGAGTTTCCTCCATAGGTGGCTGGACTCTCCCTTAGAGAATGGAGTCATCCCAAATAAATAAACAAACAAACAAAACCTTTTACAACTAGAACTTTTCTCTTTTTTTTTTTAAACCAACAATTGTTTCTTTGTGCTTGTTATATGTTCAGCTGATAACTTTGTGCACTGTGTTGTCAGTTTCAGAGCTTTTTCAGTGTTTTCGTTTTAAGTGGCGATGTAACAAAAAACACGAACTCACCTGTTCCCTCCGAGCAAAAACGGAACGATGCAGCCAGAGATGTGATCAAGGACATCTAGAGACGTCCTAGTTTTATGAGGACGACTGTGTTGGTAAAGCTTTTTGATATACAGCTTCAAAGATCAACTGGACTCCACTGCATCAACAGTTTTATATATGCTAAATATATACATGTGTGTATACACATATGTATATACACACGTATATACACGTATACATATATAGGTATATATGTATGTATCATGGCATATTCTGAAATGCCTAGAAACAAGTTTTTAACACATTTTTCTAAATGAAATCAAAAGAAAAGGGTCCATTTTTAAATGACATTTTTGTACCAGCCTCCAGCTGCATTTGGTGTCTTATTTCAAATAGTTAAATTTGTGAAACTTCAGAGGATCAGGCATCCAGGTCAGTGAGATCAAACATGACACGCAGACCAAAGTCAGGCAGAAATGAAGGACGGGTGTTCAACGTGTTGGTCTGGCTCAGCCCACTTGCACAAATATGAAAACAAAACTTGTTTTGTTGTGTGTGTCGGGCTTTAAATAGGTTAAAAAAAAGTGTTTAATTAGGGGAAGTCTTGTTAATGGACTGTTTTCAAAGATTGTATTTCCTATTTATTGTATGTGTGTGTGTGTGCGCGTGTGTGCATATGGCCCAGAAATGAGCCCTGATGTCATGTGGTCAGCTGGATGACTCCTGAAGGCCTCGGGCCCGTTTCCTGTCTCATGGTCACTAGGTTTGCACCACAGCCTTGTGCACTGAACTCTACCTCTGCATAGTCTTACTTTTCTCTGGACTCTGGACTTTTCTTCCTCCTGACAACAGTTTTTACATCTGACAAATTCAGCTTTGATGTGATGATTCCACGCTACTGCTCCGTCAGCGGCTGAAGCTGTGACCTTTTGTATTGTTTGTCTCTGGTTTATGGACATTTTCAACAAGTTGTACTGTATTTAATTTCATCTGTGTATTTCCTTTTCAGCCAGTCGCTCCTGTTGTTCTCAGTTTGCCAAACTGTTTTCTCTGGATGTTTTCAGTTATGATTCCCATGCTCCCATTTTACTTCTAAAGTATTGTTTAGAAAGAAATCTGTGCAAGAATTAAAGTTTAAAACCTTGAAACAGAACAAAACGGTGTCTTTTTACTCTCTTGTATTTTGCTTAATCTAAATCTGCACTTCTCACTGGAAATGGGGCAACAAAACACTGAGACTTGAAATAATCTGTTACTGTCGCTTTCCAGAAAAATGATTAAAATGTGAGCTGTGTTGACGAGCTGATGGCGTCAGGCTTTCTCCCTGTAGGAACGTGTCAAACTCGAGGCGCGCCGGCCGGATGTGGCCCGCTGGTTTATGATCATGCAAGGACAATTATAAACTTCTAACTGGAACATTTCTGAGGAAGTTTGACTGCGAGTTTGATTCAGTTCTGACATCAGGAGGTGGAATAACTGAGGTGGAGAGCAGCTGATTTAAGGTGGAACAACTGAGGTGGAGAGCAGCTGATTACTAAATCCTGGCTTTAAAGTTTTTACAACAAAAAGCTGCTCATTTTTGTCAAAAATCTTTTTTTTTTTTTGACGACAAATATTTGATTTTAGGACAAAAAGTATAAGTGATACAAAGTTTGCAATTGTACAACTGTTTTATGTCAAAATGTTGCATCCATCCATCCATCATCTATACCCGCTATGTCCTGTTGCAGGGTCACGGGGGTCTGCTGGAGCCTATACCAGCCCACTTTGGGTGAAAGGCAGGGGTCCACCTGGACAGGTCACCAGTCCATTGCAGGGCCACATGAAGACATACAACCATTCACACACTCACTCACACCTAGGGACAATTTAGGAACACCAATCAACCTAATGAGCATGTCTTTGGACTGTGGGAGGGAGCCGGAGGACCCGGGGAGAACCCGCGCAAGCACAGAAAGACCTCTGTGGAGAATGAAAGATTCCATTTTTGTTAATAGACAAACTGAAATATTACAGCGCCCATTTAACTCTGCCTGAAGCCACTTTCAGGAACAACATAAATCTGTGACATCATCCGTAGGTCTGGGATATCACAGCAGCGCTGAGAGCAGTAATGCTGCGTCCTGGATGGTTGTTAATGTGACCAGTTCATACATCAGATCTCCTACACTGGGAGAACAGGACACCATTAAAGGCAGTTTGCAGCAACGTCCACTTAGATCCCATAATGTTTTATAAATGAGACCTCTGGAGTCTCAGGAGGAATTTCACCACAGAGCACGAGGATGTCATGTGATGTTTGAGACAGCAAGAAGGTTCACTCTTTAACAAGTTAAAAATCCGTCCTGTTTCCTGGGGGGCTGTGGTGGTGTTGGTTGGCATCAAGAAGACTCAGTGCTGGTGCTGCAGGGGATGGCTTTGCTGTGGTGGGGGAGGTGCTGTGGGCGTGCTTGGGTGGCTCTCGCCCGACACCTAGCGTCCCGGAGGGGATCCATAATGGATCCCTAGGTGCGGTGACCCGTGTCGCTGGTGGCCCGTGGTGCCTGGTCCTTGGTTCCGTCCTGTGGATCGGCTCCTCTCGTCTGTGCGGTGCCTCCAGTGCCAGGGGGGTCGTACCTTGCCCTCCATGGAGTGGTGGTGCCGGTGTCGGGCTGAGGCCCCCGCCCAGTCCCATGCTGTGTCCTCGGCGCGGCAGGTGTATTGCGGCCCTGCTGACTGTTGCCCTCCTGGGTTTCTGGCCAGTCCAGGTTCTGTCAGGTCGGGGGAGTGGAGGCCCATCACCTTTGCTTTCTGCATCCGAAGGGGGAGCCTGCTGAACTGGATGGTCCTGATGAGTTGGAGATGGAATCCAGAGCACTTATGGAGGTCTGCTGCATGACACTGATCCAGCACACCAGCACCAACTGGGATTCTGCCTGAA
>JBAMYA010000013.1:2447802-2462475 GCA_037176975.1 Arrhamphus sclerolepis
TAAGATTCAGTTTGCGTACAGGTGCACACATTCTCCCGTCAGGTTGGTTTTTAGAAATCACAACCTTTGTGTAGAAAATGACGTGCGCCACTTTCAGGCCCCGTTTTGTGCAACGTTTATGAATGACGGCCCTGGTCTGGACCATGCCTCCTCCCACTCCCTGCCCTTGTTTGGCCTTCAGAAGGTCCACGATGCTGCTCATGATTTCTGTGCAGAGAAACAATTCATGTTGAAATGTACAAAGGAAAATCACACCAGTGAAATGACAGAAACAAAAGATAATATGTATAAAGATGGGTTTACTGCTCTTTTTTCACGTAGGCTCAACTGACAAAGAAACACAATTTAAGAATCAGTCTCATTGATTCATCTAACGAGCGCTAATATGGCTCCATGATCCTGACACAAGCTACTTCTGATTTTTAGATTAAGAGTTAACTGTAGTTTTATTCCCGACAGAAGAAGACTGCAGTAAATCCTCCTCCCTCCTGGTCTGTAGTCAGCTGTGTGAAAATACAGTTTACTGCCTTCTTGAATTTCACGTCCGTGTTGTCCTGCTCTGAGATGCAGCAGCATGTTCCTGCGGGACTGAAGCAGCCGGTTTGAACGTGTTTGCCATTGTGCTTGAGAACTTAACACAACATTTTAAAGTGAGTAAGCCAGGAGGCCTGTTCCTCTCCTGGAAGGACGACCAGCAGCACCAAAATATCTCTGCAATGCCAGGACAGCGACGTGCTTTTAGAAGTGTGTTAAGAATAGACCTACAATAGGACACGCTCCCGTCTTCTGTTGTCTGAGGACAGACTGCTGGCTGCAGGGGACAGAGAATGAGGTAACACACATGGTTTCCTTCAGTCAGTCTTCCAGAGTCTTGGCTGAGGGATTCAGGCGGGGAACATGCTCCCTCTGGGAGAGTCTGAATGCCGTCCACCTGGAGGTTGTTACTGGAAGCTGCTGTGACCTTTGGCAGGAAGGATAAAGGTGGAAAGAGGAGAAGTGGATAGATAAGTGAGAGGTTGTGTCCCGTGGCCAGTAAACTCCGGACTGGGAGGACCTGGAGGGCCTCGAGCACCACCAACACGATGGGACTGAGTGCCTCAGAAGTCCTCTTCATCTCTGTCAATCACAGCATCACCCTGATGGGTAAGTTGATTTTTGCAAACCTTGAGTTATAAAGTTACGGGTTTAGGGGCCTTAAATTGATCAAAACTTCATGTTTCTCTTTTTTTTTTTTTTTAATTTGACAGGAAAGGTGTGGTTCATTGTGATGGTCTTCCTCCGTATCCTGATCCTCCTCTTTGCTGGTTATCCTCTCTACCAGGATGAGCAGGAGAGGTTCGTCTGTAACACCATTCAGCCCGGCTGTGCTAACGTGTGCTATGATCTCTTCTCTCCAATCTCACTCTTCCGGTTCTGGCTGGTGCAGCTGATCACCCTGTGTCTTCCCTACGTCATCTTCGTCATCTATGTGGTCCATAAGGTGTCCAACAGCCTCTCCATGGCCATGAACTCTCCAGCACACAGCAGAGCGTCCCAGCAGAAGGTCCACCAGGAATTGCCTGTAGTGGTAGAGCAGCGATGGTGGTCGCAGAGCTTCACTGGAGCCTACATTCTCCACCTTCTCCTCAGGACGCTCCTGGAAGCAGGGTTTGGAGCTGCTCATTACTATCTCTTTGGTTTCTACATCCCCAGGAGGTTTCTGTGTCACCACACTCCATGCACCACCCAGGTAGACTGCTATATCTCCAGACCCACAGAGAAGACAGTGATGCTCAACTTCATGCTCGGCCTGGCTGCTCTGTGCCTCTTCCTCAATGTTCTGGACTTCATTTGTGCCATCAAGCGCTCTGTGAAGCAGAAGAAAAGAAGGAAGGTGATGGTGGGGAAAGTATTGTCAGAAGAGCAGAGTTTCCTCTCGGCTGGAGTGGTCTCCAGGGGGACAGACTCGAACATCTCTCTTTCTCAGCGAGATCCAGAAGCACAGTCAGGGAAAAGTGAGAGTTTCAGGAAGAGGCACAGCAGCAAGAGCTCCTCTGGCGGGGAAACGGTTGATTTCAGTCCAGGACAACCCCTCATGGAGCGCTGCTCTTACCCATGCTCTCCTGGACATCCAGACTGCAGCACCAACAGAAGTAACAGTTGCTTGATTTCCCAGGAAGAACCTCTGGAGAGGAACGGCAGTGACATGGCGCTCTGCCCCCAGGAGACCACCGGGACACCAAAATCTATTCGAGTTAGCAAACGCTGCAGACTCAAACCTCCACCTCCACCCAGGCGGGACCTTGGACTACCTGCTGGAAGGTCAGCAGCCTCATCTGGGGATGTTTCCACGGCGACTGCACTTTGTACCCGGAGAGTGGGTCAGTATACACTTGTGGAGCTGGGCAACGAAGGTGAAGATGGACCAGAGAACAGGTCAGAGTGGGTGTGAGTCAGAGGGGCCGTTACTTTATTTCCAGGTTACTTTGGCACAGATGAGGAGACATATGGGAACAACTTCACCTCTATGTACCTCATTGTATATACCTGTATCTGAACCAGAACACAAAGAGGCAGCATGGTGTCCAGACACCTCAAAGACCCCCCTGCAACTCTACACCCCGGCCCCCACCAAACCCCTGAACCAATGACAGGAATGAGCGGACGCTCTAGCCTTGAACGTTCTTCAGCAAACCTCATCCTTGGAAAAAAAAAAATCTAAAAAGAGTGCAGCCCACCTGTTTCCTCCCATGTTGATTTTACCCCCCAACCTCATTCAGCACCCTATCCATAAACAAAGGCAGGCCTTGGCCTGTCCCTGTGCACACAACCCCACCCCCCACCACAGTCTCTTCACATGATACCAGCATGGACACCTCCTCACATCCTTTTGTTTGTGGGTCAGGGAGGTCAGAGTGGACACGAGCAGCCCCTGGGCCCGGTGTCAGCGTGTCAGCCCAAAATGAAAGGCAGTAATCTCACTCAGGTGGTACCCAGTCCATAGAAGGGGGTAAGATTCCTCCTAAGAAGTGAAGGGCACTATGAAGGCCCCTAAAGCTGAGATTGGATCACAAAGTAATTATGCTCCCACACGGGGGCTCTGTATTTATGGAGACAGCTTGTCACTCTATTTCAGGGCTTCATGGCGCTACGAGCAGAATAAACCTTAACGCTCTACGAGACCAGAAATAGTGCTGCCTGTTGCCCTGCAGGATATCTGAACTCTTGATCAAAGCTCAGACTAATGTGGACCTGGCAAACATCCCAGCGTGACACACGTCTGTCACACGTGACCAGTCAAACCAGTGCAACACGATGGCCTGTTAAAATCTGCTGACTAACTTTGGAGGCAGTAACTCTGTGGTGTTGCTCTGGCATCCGTGCAGCCTGAGGGCTGGTCTCTGTGTAAGGAGATAGCTCTTGATCTTCATCCTCTTGTGGTCTTTTTGAAGATGACAACAGCTCGCAGGCTCGTATCTCAAAGTGCTGCTCAACCACAGAGTTTTCATCTTTTAATTAACCAAAAATGTTCTGGTTCTTAATAAAAATCATTGCAGTGGGCTGATTTTTAATAAGTCAATTCTTAAATTTAATATCCAGTGATTTTTATATTGCTATTGTACATCAAAATACTAAATGATCTTCATTCTTTTCTCACATTTGTTTTATTTCATTTTATTTTATTCCAATCAGCCCAGTATCACTTCATCAGATTATATTCCAAAATAATTCCAAGTTCTCGTCCATCTCAATATCAAATTAATCCATGCACAGCTTTTCTTTCTTTCTTTTTTTCTCTTGCGGGTTGATTTTTAACTTTTAAAAGCATTTTTATTGTTATTCTTGTAATAAATCAGCCAACATTTGTATGCGGGACCCATCTGAGATATAAGTGGGCTGAAATATGAGGCCCAATAAATGGTTTTCATGCGTTCTATCTCAGCATCGTGTGAATCGCTCCCAGTGGTTATACTGGTGTGGGCCCAAAATGGGCGTCTTATTCCAGTCCCACATGAGTTCAACTACCCAAGAAAACCCAAGGAGGATATTCACAAGGGGCCAATATGAAACCATAAAATCCCAAGTGGGGCCCCATTTTCCAGCCAGTTTCCACCTCAGATGGACCCAGTGATGCGGCGGCTGCAGCAACATGTTGATGGATGTAATAATGCTGCCCTCTAGTGGTAGCCACTGTGAAGTGCATCCTTATTGTTGTGAGGACTGAAGTTCACATGAGTTTTTTTTTTTTTTTTTTTTCAAAACTCAAACTGCTTTACTTAAAAAATCAAAAATGGTTTGCTTTTCTTATTTCTACGCCACCATCATTCATGTGCTGATCAATGTTTAGAAGTAGAAATTGTGTTTTATTGGAAGGATATTCTCATTGAACATCTGTTGGAATCTTATCATTTAGTGATTGGTTGTTTTATTTACAGCCATTATTTAACCTATTGTTTTAAATGAATATTTAGCAGGTCTTTGTACATTTATTTTACTGTGTACGTGGAGTTAAAAATGGTCATAAAGGGAGATTTAATATCAAGGCTGCTGATTCTTCTGGATCAGGAAGGCGTGTTTGTCGTGATGGGAATGGATCTGTCAGACGACAACGCCAGCTGGAGAGTCTCCTTGCTTCGCTTTGATGACTTTGAGGAATTCTGGTCTGGGGAAGCTGTCTCTGGAGCAGAGGATTCTGGGAGAAATACAGTCCACCATCGACTGGAAAACCCTGGTGTCCCATATGTGACTGAATTATCTGCAGCTCGCATTACACAAACATTAGCAGGTTGTTTATTAATTCTGTCTCGGTGATATGAACCGAAAATGCTGTTATGTGGGCCACAGGTGGGACCACAGGCTCAGGTGTTTCATTTCAGATCTCTGTCTGCTGGTGATGACTCCACTAAGACCAGCTAGTGAAGCTTGGGCTGTTGTGAGTCTGTACGGTCTGAGAACTTTGAGTCAAAGATGTGAGGAAAAAAAAAAAAGAACATTAGCCCTTTAAGCAAAATGTTAGCTGTTCAAGCAGAAAGTGATAAAGTGATCAGTGTTAAAGGCACTCTCGGTTGCAGTTCCACTTCTGACCTAGTGGGGGCAACTTGAAACATAAAAGTTCATGTGTGAGGCTCAGCCCCAGCGTAAAGACAGCCTGATACTTCTGCATCAAAGCTCGGCACGTACGCTGTCATTGGCATTTATACTTCTGCGTCGTGCGTCCACAACTAGCTAGAAGGTAGGCAGCTCTTTCATGTGTACAGCACATCTACATGCCCCCAAGTGGTCAGAAGTGGTATTGCCACAGTTGTGTTCAAAATAACAGCAATGTGTTTAAAAGAAAAAGTGAGTAAATCTTTCATTTCCAGACGGATAAGTGCATTAGGAAGACTGCACATCCTATTCCAAATCAAACCAAGAAGAAACAATGTATCAAAGTTGTTGCTGGTTTTCAGAAAGTGAAGATAAATGAATCAATCAAATCAGTTTCTGAATTTTTCTTTCCAAACTCAAACATTTAGCGTATAAAGTTAGAAATGGTTGCAGGTTTATCTGAACTAATGTTTAGTTGTAAATCAGCTGTTTGTCAGAACTGCTTCACATCTGTATTCATGGAGTCACCTGTGGACAGGTGTTCCAGTCCAGGACCACTGGACTACAGTCCTCATTCCTCTGCAGTTCTTGTTTTTTCCTCAGAAACATTGTTGATGTTTTCTACTGGATCCAGGTCCAGGACTGGTCTGAACACTCCTGGAACCATTTCTCACTTTATGCAGTAAATATGAAATGATTAAGTCATTTCTTTGAACAGCCTAATGTTCATTTTCTCCACTTTCTAAACAGATTTGATAACATTTCCTTCACGTTTTGATCCAGTATAGAACGTGCAGTGTTCATAATGTTTTTGTGTTTGGAAATAAAAGCTTTTATAAGTATTTTGAGTTTTATTCACTTTTGAAAAACAAACAAACAAACACGCTGCTATTATTTTGAACACAGTTGTATATCCAAGATTTTAAAATAATTCTGTGTGCAATGATATTATCTCGATAACTTCAGCTTTGTGAAAAAAGCTCAGATTCTTTGTTAGCTGGGTAACATGGTTTAAACTGTAGACTGGTTTCTGGTCATTCTGTTCTGTTTCTGCTCTTAATCATTTGAACTGCTTGATTAATAAAGCGGTTAATTGTAGTCATCTATGTGGCAAAAGTACAGTTTAATTCTCTGCACCTTCTCCAGCGTTAAAACAACTCTGGATGAACTGGGTAAATTAATTTACTGAATTTCCCTTCAGGGATTAATAAAGTATCTTTGAATTTGATTTAATTTGTACGTGTCATGTAAGTCACATGTCGCATGACCAAAGGAAAAGAAAGAATCCAGGATGAAAGGACGTGTTTTCTCTCCCTCCACTTCTGTTTCAGGTCAGATCACCTCATCATGTTTGTTGACATGGACGACATTTAGCGGCTCTTTTTCTTTCACATGACATACACAACTTCATAAGGCATAAAAAAATAAAAGCAAACATGTAGAATCTCTTCCGTTCCAGGCTGTGAAGCGTGAAGCCGCAGTGAATATGGGATATTCCCCAGTCAACCAGAAACACAGTGTTCCTGTTTTGCTCAAGAGCCCTGCTCATTTTTCTCCATTCGATACATTCACTGTGTCATCAATAACCTGAACACGCAGCTGGGGGGGGTGGGGGTGGGTGGTGTCAGTGGAAGTTCCCCATCAGTTCAACCTTGTATCATTGTTGAACAGCAAGCAGGACTTTGTTACAGCGGAAGCTTTGAGGCCTGAACGCCTCAGTGGTCTCAGGGAACATTTACGCAGGTCAAAAAAACTAAAATAAAAATTTTTACACCTGTGTTAATGTTCATGACCATTTTTATCATCACTACCTTCTGTCCATTTGCAGGTCATCACCAAATTAAATTAAATTTTATTATTTCCATTTTCTTCTGATCCAGAGGTGTCAAAATTGATTTCATCCTGGGCCACATCATCACCATGGTTACCGTCAAAGGGCCAGTTATTCTTTATTTTTTTCAACCAGCTTGCTTTTTTTTAATCAGATTTCCTGTCTAGTTCCTGGACTCGGTTGTCAAGAAACAAAATATAAAAAACGGTGAATTTCTGTCATGAAATCTCAAATTTCACAAAAATATTGACTTATCATAAAATTGAGATTTTTATACAAAAAAAATCTTGCTTTTTTTCTCGTAATGTCACACAGAAAAAAGCTGTTTTATTAGAGTAAATTTTGTGCAATTATGTCACATTATTTTCTTTTACTTTTTGAACATTTTCGCTAACTTTTTGGAACATTTTGAACATTTTGTTGTAAAATTGCAAATTTTCTGTAATTACACTGTTTGTCCTAAAATAACGAGATTTTGTCATAAAATCTCAAATATCACAAAATTTGTAACTTTTATCATAAAACTGAGGCTTATTAAAAATATCACACTTGTTTTCTCTCTAATTTAAAAAGAAACAGATTAAATGTTACTTTGCAAGATTAAAACTTCAACAACCCAAACTTTTAAATGGCGCAATCACAAAACGAGTCGCAGAGTTTTGACTCTTTTAGCCTCGAGTTTGACTCGTGTTCTAGGTGATGACTGACGGCCTCCTCAGATTTTATTAAAAGTTTTTTTTTTTTTTCATGCTTCACCCACAGACCACCTTGTTTAACGAGACCGCTCAGCTGAGATGATCACACCATGTCTGGAACGAACTGCGATTTGGGCTGAACATCCAAACAGACAATGGTTCTCTCTAACATCCAGTCACATGTGACTTTCAATATGCTTTTGAGTTTTGAAGGGGATCTCCAGTGATTTTTCACATCAGAGTCTCTTCTGAATCACGTGGGAGCACCACGGTGTGGTCAGCTGCGTGAGAAGAAAACAACAAAAAAAACCTGCATGTCAGAAAGAAAGCATCTCTAACTATTAATCAGGCTTGATTGTTCTGCTCAATATTCACCAATTGTCGGGCCCGTGGCACCGCATCCATCACTGGTACAGAGAGCGGCGCTGGAGGCTAGCACAGCACGCCCATACCAGGGGCGAATCTGGGAAAACAGTCGGCGCTTCAGATGAAAGAAGTTTTCCTTTTGTGTACATGTCAGTCACTCAGTGAAGGACTGAGGGAACGCTGTGTTCCTCTCCTGCTGTGTGTGTGTGTGTGTGTGTGTGTGTGTGTGGAGGTGGGGTGGAAAGAGGGGGGTCCTTGGGTTGGAAGAGGCAGCAGGGGTGCACTGTAAGGACTACTAAACCGCAGAGGCATTGTTGCTGTGTCACTGATTTCTTTGTCAAAGCAGCGCCAGCCTTAAAACGATGCACTTGCTGCTTTAAAGTGATGCAGCGTTAGCTGGTCTTTATGTGACTCCTAGCTGGCTCGAGGACGTCCTCCTTTCAGAAGTCAGATGGTGCTGGGGCCGATGAAAACAACCAACCTCAGCCGTCTCTTTTAGATTAGATTTACAAATGTGCAACGCAACCTGCAACACCTCCGATGATTCTCCTGTCCCCTAGAAACCAGAACCACGCAGCCTGACAGAACTCAGCAGGCTCAGATCTTTTATTTTCCAACATCTGCTGTCTGAAACGTCCAGGTGGGAGTAATGTGCCTGATCTGGAGGTCAGGAACTTCAGCATTCGTCTGAATGGATCACAGAGGTCACCGTTATGCTTCATGCATTGAGGAATGCTCCCATGGAAACGCTTAATGTTTCACTGTTATTTTTCATCTTCCTCTCATAAACTTAATCTGGAAAAAATTTATAGAAAAAGACAAATAATTTGCTATATAACTATGCGCTAAATCACGTGTGAGTGCTTTAAAGCGTGACTGAAACATAAAACATATAACTGATATGGATATGGACTGGTTTGTGCTGCAAAACAAAAAGATGCCGTCCACAGCTGCAGCATCGAAAAAAAGCAAAAAAACAAAAACTTTCCCCAGGTGTATCAGCTGGGGATCGATATTAAAAAGCCTGACCTGCCAGCACCCCTCCACTCTGCTCTGTCTGCCTTTCATCAAACGCCACCATTAATATTTGATAGGCAGCATGTCGAAGCGTTCCTCTTGGCTGAAGAGAATGATCAGGAAACAAGACAATTCAATCACAGGGAGACGCGCCATGATTGGATTTCTGCACCGCTGCTTACCGGGTTTAAATTGGTTATTCTGTTCTGGACCGCTTTAGCTCGATGATGACCCTCTTCAAAAGCTAAGCAAGCCCACCCTGAGCAAATCAGATAAGTAGTGTCGCCGTGAAAACCACCAGCATGTAAAAATGAGGACTTAACTCAGACCTGGCCTGGACCATCACCTGTTAATGACCTGAAACACAGACGCTCTCGTGTTAGAGAGGAGGCTGATACGAATGATTGAAATGTAGTTTTATACAAGGAAGGTAAGTGTTTCTTCCCAGTGTCACCTTGTAGACGTCATCAAGTCTGGATGTGGAATTCATGTTGCATGTCAGAACGAGCCCCGCATCCATTCTGACTGACTCTGGACCAGCACTGACACCTGAGTCTTAGACCAGGAGCCAAACCAGTTGTAGGTGCTGGTGGGGGTGGGGGTGTGTGCAGCTGTGCAGGGCTGTTCTCACCACTAGATGGAGGTGCACGTTAGCAGCACTGCTGAGAGAGCAGCAAGCAGCCGCACACTGTCGAGGTGGGGTATTTCTGGGTAAACACCAGAAAAAAAAAGCAAAAACAAGCCACGAAGCTGAAGGCAGCAGCAAATATTTCTGAGTCAGAACACTTAGTATGGAACAATCTTTCTTTCCTTTTTTTTAAATAACAAACTTTAAACTAAACAACCCCCTAAAAAGGTGATTTTTCATGTCTGATAGTTTTATGTGTCTGATTTAAAACTGATGCATGCCTGTGCAACACAGAATATAGGTGTTTTTTTCTTTACGAGGGGCTTCACATCGATTGTTGAGCGTAAGGAAATAAAAAGGAGACAAAGACTGCAAAGCCCACTGTCACCATTCAGCAGCAAATCAAAGGCACGTCCATGCTGGGTCACACTGTATCATCTTAGGCCAGCGCATTGGGTTAATTGGGACCAAAGCAGAAACATTTGTAGCAAAAAAAAAGAAAAAAGAAAAAAAAAGAAGCCTCGATTAAGGGCCCCTAAGATGTGAGATCATGTGAACGGACCACCTGTGGGGCTTTCATTGCTGTTTCAACATCATTCACGTCAAGGCCCCTGCACTCGCTGACACAGCTTGAGCCGAGGGGAGATGTTTCAATTCAGACCCTGTAAGGAGAAAAAACAAAAAAAACAAACACAAGACGCAGGGGGCTCTGGCAGGTTTCTGCTCTAACACCCCCACTACCTTCCAAGAAGAAATAGAAGAAGAAAAAAAGAAAAGCAAGGGCTTCCAAAACACTCTCTGAATTGTAGGACGTCCATCAAAGCACCCAAATGGGGACATTTAGGGGGAACCTTGGCACATCAGACAGACACTCCTAATACACACCACCTTTATTCTGGGCTGTTATTTAAAAAAAAAAAAAGAAAGAAAGAAAGATCAAAGTTTCTGCACATGAAAAGGGTCTGTTCCCTGCATTTATAACCCCCTCCCTCATTCACCCACTCACTCTTTTACTAAATTAAGAAAGCGGGCTTCGGCAAGCATGTGAAGAGGACTTTTAACAATTATGGAGATGCTCCAAACCTCAACCCCTGCCTCTAATTACTGGTCTCTGATAGTTAAAAGAGCTTCCTTTGGACAGGGCTCTCCAAAAGCCGCTGCCACCCTCCACTCTGCAACCACAGGGAACCACCAAATATGCTTACACGGGCGGGGGCGCAGACAAGCCGAACACCCCCCCGTCCCTTTTGCTTGGGAAACCACTGAAAAGTTACTCAGATCTTAATAAGATTCATCAAATGTTTTTTTTATTGTCAAAATAAAGGTCATATTTGCTTTCTCACAAAAAGAGAGACATCTACACTTTATACAAATTTACAATATCTTATAAAGATTTCTTCTTATACACAAATGTACAAGTTTTTACATAAGGTTTTATATAAATACATTTGATATTACAAAAAAAAAGAAAAGACCCGTAAAATACTTGGGTGTTATTAAGGCTTAATTTAAACCACCTCTGCTGTGATTGAAATATACAATGTTATCTGGCACAAAGTATAAAAACGGTAGTAAAAGTCTAAATGCTCTTTGTGGCAGCTGGAGACTAAAATGTCTAGCTTTTTGTGTTTATTTAAGCAAGTAATGCCCAGTTTGTTCAGTCTGTGCTAAAAGGGAATTAAGTTGTGTGAATGCAGGTGCATTGTTCTGACAGGTGTGTGTGTGTGTGTGTGTGTGTTAAAGAAAGAGGATGAACCTCAGCAGCGTGATCATTACAATGCAAATTGCTTGAGTGTGATGGGTTATCTCCTAAACAATCAGCAGTCCTCGTGATCTGCTTTCAGACCTGGGACAGGGGCATCTGCTTGGGGCAGGACACGGAGCTGGCCGTGCCAGACCTCCACGTCAACCCCGTGCTGGCGTCACTGTACATGGACCCCCCCGTGCCTTTGCTGCCCCAGCAGCACCTGGTGCAGAAAGTCCTCCAGGAGTCCAGAGTTTTCCCGGACCAGATCCAGACCCCTGACGTGATGCCCACCAGAAGGCACATGAAGTACTTGAGCATGAAGACTGCGTAGTCCGGACTCCTGCGGTCCCGCTCCAGTAAACAGTTGGAGCAGTTGTGCGTGATCTCCCAGCTCTGCCTGTTGTGCTGCTCATAAAAGTAACAGGCCACGATGATGGTGGCTGGCACCGTGTACAGGACAGTAAAAATGCCGATTCTGATCATCAGCTTCTCCAGTTTGTCCGTCTTGGTGCCTCCTTGTTTTATGACGCTCCGGATCCTGAACAGAGACACAAATCCTGCCAGGAGGAACATGGTGCCTATAAATAAATAAATCACCAAAGGAGCCAAGACGAAGCCCCGCAGGTTGTCCAGGTTCTGGTTCCCCACGTAGCAGATGCCGGCCACGGAGTCTCCGTCCACGGAGCTGAGCGCCAGCACCGCGATGGACTTCATGCTGGGGATGAGCCAGGCGGCCAGGTGGAAGTACTGGGAGTAACTGGCGATGGCCTCGTTGCCCCACTTCATCCCCGCTGCCAGGAACCAGGTCAGAGACAGGATGACCCACCAGATGGAGCTAGCCATGCCGAAGAAGTAGATGAGGAGGAAGACCACGGTGCAGAGAGCCGGGCCGGTGGTCTCGTAGTGGATGTGCTCCACGTCAAACTCGCGGTTACACGCCACTTTCTCGTGTCCGGCGATCAGCCTGACGATGTAGCCGACGGAGACGAACATGTAGCAGGCAGACAGGAAGATGATGGGTCTCTCTGGGTACTTGAAGCGCTCCATGTCGATGAGGAAAGTGGCGACTGTGGCAAAAGTTGACACGAAGCAAAGCACGGACCAGAGCCCGATCCAGAACGCCGTGAACGCTCTCTCGTCGTGCGTAAAGTAGGGATTGTGGCACGGCATGGCGCAGTTGGTGATCTGTCCAGTTTTAACTCGATTGTAAAGCGGGTGGCGCTCCGTGTTCACAGGCACCATGGGCTCCAGGCACTTACAGCCCGGCTCGCACGGAGCAGCAGGCGGCTTGTACTTCCCAGGCGCCCCGGGTCTACCGGGCTTACTTTTAGGAGGGTTGTAGCCCCTGCCGGGGTGGTTGGTGGGTTTTGAGAGAACGGGGGAAACCGTGGTGGAGTCTGTCCTGTTGTAGTCCATGCACAGAGTGTCCGGGTTGCCCTGCACCGGCAGCAGGTCGCACCTCATCCTGTCCGGCCAGGGGAAGCCGTACTGCCTCATGAGGGGCGCACAGCCGGCCCGCGCTCTCTCACACACGCTCCGGCACGGCGGCAGCGGTTTCTTATAGTCCTCCAGGCAGATCGGGGTGTACATGCTGCAGAGGAAGAACTTCAGATCCGGCGAACACTGGATCTCCACCAGAGGCCAGAACTGGTGGACCTCCAGTCCTGCCTCGTCCTGCGTGTCGTGGTTGAACTGGTTTGGCATGTACGTGTAGTTGTAACCGATCCCTTTGCACAGGGGCACGGCTATCTCCTGGCAGGTGATCTCCTTGGCCGTAGTGCAGCTGGATCTGGGAAGGAGAGCGAGCGAGAGGAGCAGGTAAATCCCAAACAGGTCCATGTCTCCGGCGCGTCGTGTCCCCCCCTGCGTCTGCTCCGGCGCACAAAGATAGAAAATCCTCCCGTCCAGGTCAGACCCTCCGCTCCGAGCCCATCTCGCCTCTCTCGGGGATCTTTCACGGAGTTGCACGCAACGTGCAAGCCGTGTTTACTCTGAGCTGAGGGGGAGGAGAGGAGGATGAGGAGAGAAGAGCCTTTCTGAGCGGCAGGCAAGATGGCTGAGAGGAGAAATCAGCTCCTTGTGGAAGCTGCTCCTGGAAGCTTCTCCTCAGACCCTTTGCCGGTGACAAACCCGAGCTCTGCTGTCCGGTCGTTGCAAACAGAAACAGGGGGCCTCCTTTCTTCCTGTGAAAACGTAGAGACTACATTCAGCCCACAAGTCCCTCTTTAGTCCGTGTTCCCATACAAATCAGCAGCGCCTCGCTGAAGCAGCGCTCATATATAGGGGAGTCTGGCTGGCGACACCCCCGGAGCGGCTCCACCAATCACAGAGCGGCAGAGGGGGTGCTCTTCTCCTCTGTCAATCACTGTTTCCTTCTATTCATCATAATTGTTCGCTTTCTGTCAGTTTTTGTGGCTCTGGTGTCCAGGGTGGTGAAGAGAAACAAGAAAATAAAATCAACCCAGATTTATTTCTTATTTTTCATGCACAAACAACCTGTAGTCAGATTGTTTTTGTGTTTGTTTGTTTATGAGTTATTGATTGTGTGAATTCAAACAAACTTTTACTTATTTTATTTTTTGCAGCTTTCTATCCTTCCACACACCACAAACAGACCCCAGGCAGAGCAGGACCAGTCACGTTTGTGGAAGAGATGGGGCCAGTTTTGGTAAATTGGCTAATTTGCGCATGATAAGACTTCCCAGGGAGCTGTCTGTCCTCGCGAAACGCTGTTTTATATTTCAAATGAGGTGCTAATGTTTCGTTTAACGCCTGCATAGAGCTCGGCAGGAGGCGTAATTGCAGTACAGCGCGCTGAGACAGAGGCAGCAGCCCTCATATCAGCGCTCACATGCCGCCACAGTCTGACTGGGATCTCAGCAGTGATGTGACAGTAATCCCACTGTGGTAAATGTTTTTTCTTCCTCCTAACAATTTCTCTTCTAAGCCTGCAACTAGTAGCTCTTGCTGTGGCTGCATGCATCACACTTTACTCTAGACTACTTATTGAACAATTTACAATGTTCAATATGTATGAAATGTTGTGCTACACATCTGTTGATTCTTAATGGATTCTGTTCAAATACAAATATGAGGTATTTTTCTTTTATTTTTCATTCTTCATTTCTTCACACTTATGGTCACCAATGATGCCAGTCAAGAAATAAAAAAATAATCTGCACAAAACACAAATATTTAATCTATCTAATGCTGATTAATATCATCAACAACAACTTTACAACAACTACAATTCAATTCAATTCAATTTATTTATATAGCGCCTATTTACAACAAGTCATCTCTAGGCGCTTGAGAAACCCAG
>JBAMYA010000013.1:2467770-2482321 GCA_037176975.1 Arrhamphus sclerolepis
CAGTTATTCCACCTTAAAGCAGCTGCTCTCCACCTCAGTTATTCCACCTTAAAGCAGCTGCTCTCCACCTCAGTGATCCCACTTTCTGATGATGATTCCTCAGAAATGTTCCAGTTAGAAGTTTATAATGGTCTGTTCATGCTCTCACGGACCAGATAAAATGAAGTGACGGGCCACATGTGGCCCACAGGCCTCAACTTTGATACGTATGGACTCGGGTGTCAAGAAGCGAGTGATGAGAATGTTCACATCTTCATCTGCAGAAGAATGTAAAGTTCTATGAAAAGTGAATAAAGCAAAACTACGTCCCTGAAGAGGTCCTGTTCCATTCTCCTGCTGACAAAGACCCAACTGTTGGCTGCTGCCCCTGAGCCAAGTGTGTGACGCAGCCGTGTGTATTACTGCGACTGTTTGGAGCTTTCACCCGTCGATGCAACTAGAATGTGGCCGGTCTGCTGCTGGCTGCTGGGACCCTGATATCTGACACGGCAGGCAGATTTATCTCCCGTCTTGTAAAACAGCATACAACTTGTTCTCCATATCCAGATAGACGAGTGTGTCTTTAGAGACTTCTGCTCAGGAAACACACACACACACACACACAGATATAATAGCAGAAGCTGAATCTGTTTTCGAGCCATGCGTGTAACCAGAGACGAGGCTTGTGTGCCTGAAAAAACACATGAATGGCTTCATGGCAGGTAGACCTGCAATCTGGTTCCAAAACACAGAATAGGACACTTCATTTTTGGATCTTGAAGATGGTAATGTCTTTTCTTGTCTTTCATTGACTCTGTTTCTTCTCTCTGTTGTTACAGTGTGAGGTTGGTCATTCAAAGCTTCCAGAGGTTATTCTGACCAAGCTGCAGAAGGCAGAGTGTATCTTCATTTCTCCAGGTTTGGAAGAGAAAGTACCTCATGTCGTTGTTCTTCATGCAGTCTTTGAGTCTATCCTCTTCTAATCTGTGTGTCTCCATGCCAACTGCTATAACAACTGCTGTCTGTGGAGCATGATCACATAATAATACTGCTTTTTCAGAGATGGAAACATAAGTATGTAAATGATGCACACTTCCATAGCGTTCTTTTCTTTTTTAAAATCTCACCCAGGTTCTATAATCAGGACTGAGGGCCCTCTGGTTATGGATGACCACTGTTTCACCTGAGCTGGGACTGACCCTGTGGATGTAATGAGCCTGGTTGAAGCTGCAGTGTAACAGAGAGTGAGGGGTGTAAATGTTGGGTTAAGAGGAGGGTACCTCTGTGGTGTTTGGCCTACAGAGTAAACATCTGGTCTGCACATCAATCTGAGTCATTCTAGATACCACTGTAAGTGTGCAAAGATAATAAATAGCTATGAAGTCTTTCCATATATGTATTCTGGTGAAATTTTAATCAACTTTAGCACCTAAGGATGAAATATATAGGAATAAGAACGGAACAGTTTTTAATAGTTATATTAAACTAGAATAGAAGAGTGTCAAGAAGGGTCAGTAGATGGTGATGGAGACGTAAATGAGCAGAACGAAGAAGTTATTCCCTATTGTTGCCTTAAATAAGGAAGTTGCTGAATTTGTTGAACAATCAAATGCTGGGTTATGTTCTAGTGTTAGACAGCTTTACCTAATCTAAAAAAAACCCGCATTTTCAGACCCACATTTGTGAGAATCTGTCTTCCTTTTCACTTTTAATTAAGTAAATGAGCTGATTCAGTTCTTCTACTTTTATCAAATTCCTTTTAAAGATTTTAAACAAAAGCAAATGATCTTCTCACCCAGTAAAGATTGGGTGTAGTTTGGGAACCTTTGCATGAATGTAGGGTAGATTATCATCTACAAGTTATCAATCAGACATGTTTTAAGTGCATAAGCAGCTGATTCGTTTGCAGGTGATGAGTCCAGGGTCCACGTACATCCACAGAAACCCCTTTGATGATGACACTATGGGCCAAAGTGGATCCTCATGTGCTCATGAAAGTAGAAATAATAAAACTGTTGTGATGTTGTCACGCCAGATCTTTAGCACTTTGTTGTGCTCTGATCCCAGATCAGCCTCCTTGACAGTCTTCCTTGTGGTCCCCATCTCCCCGATGTTTTACGCCTGTGTCTCGTCAGCCTCAGTGTCTCCATATCGCCGTGTCTCTCCTTTGATCCTTGCTGGTCTGTACTGTTTAGACTCACAGTTTGGTCCTGATTCTGCTTTGTCCTGGTTGCTCTTCTGCTTCGTCTGCGCTGCTGTCCATTTGTATTTCAGGACAGAGTTCGCACCTCAAGACAAGAAAGATCTGCTGGTGGAAACCTGCTGCCTCCTGCTTTGGGGTCACCACCACATCAAAACATGGCAGGAGGACTGTTTGGTCTGTTATAATGTTTAGATGGTAAGTTCATGTCTCAGTTATCATCACATGAATACGAAACCCCCAATGTTTCCAAGGATGTAATGAGACATTTTAGTCTGAATGCCGTAAATATACTGTTTGTATGCTACTTCTAGACAAATTTGTCTCATATTAAGCAAAAAAGGCTTTCTCTTTTCTTATGTAAAAAGTGCTTGACTATATTATTTCTTATATTTAGACAAAAAATGAGACTAATTTCTGGAAACAAGTCTTTTTTTAAAACTTTTTTAGAAACAGTTTTTGTAGTGTATGGTGTAGATAGTTTTATCTTTTGAAATAATATCACACGTCTAAACTTTCCACATGCATGTGGAAATTTTCTGACTTTTCTGCTGGAATTAGCAGTTGAAGAGATTTTTACCTCTCTGATACCTGAGTACAGCTAACAGAGCTAACAGAGCTAACAGAGCTAACAGAGCTAATAGAGCTAACAGAGCTGATAGAGCTAACAGAGCTAATAGAGCTGATAGAGCTAACAGAGCTGATAGAGCTAATAGAGCTGAAAGAGCTAACAGAGCTAATAGAGCTAACAGAGCTAACAGAGCTAATAGAGCTAACAGAGGTAATAGAGCTAATGGAGCTAACAGAGCTAATAGAGCTAACAGAGCTGATAGAGCTAACAGAGCTAACAGAGCTGATAGAGCTAACAGAGCTGATAGAGCTAACTGAGCTAACAGAGCTGATGGAGCCAACAGAGCTAATAGAGCTAACAGAGCTAATTGAGCTAACACGCGTAGACATTTGTTTGTCCAAAAATTCTTGGCAAGTTAGTGGAAAGTAGGTAGATGCATGAACTTTCTGCGGTGGCTGGATCTTAGCTGTCTTTAGATGACACCCAGAGGGTGTAAAAACATCGACAGAAGTGTGTAGAGAGCACACGCCACATTTCCCGCCGATGCTTGTCCTCTCTAGCAGCATCTCTCGTTCCTGAGTCCTCCCTCCATCCGTCTGTGTGTGTGTGTGTGTGTGTGTGTGTGGCGTACTGTGAAACAGATGGCTAGGGCAAGGATGACCGCCAGACAGAAGGAAGGAGGGAGCGAGAGGCAGAAAACGTTAAGGTGGGAAACCGTACCCAGAAGGTGAGAGACAGAGAAGTAGAGAGACAGCAGATGTGTGGAACACAAACGACCTTGTGGCGACTCGTTCTTGGCGAGCTCCGATCAAACTCCCGATCTCTCAGTGTGCACATCAGAGGCTGAGCGATGCCCCCAGTGAGCCACGCTGAGCACTCCATACTGCTCATTAGCAGTTGGATTAAGACGTGTTTATTTATGTAAACACGGCCTGTATTTACAGTATTCATTTAGCCTTCACGCTGGGTTTACTCAGGATACCGTCAGACAAAGTTGATTAGGGGAACAGTCTCTGGCACAAAGAAAATATTCTGAGCTCTCTGGCAAACATCTGTGATGAGCTGCGGGCGTGACGAGACTCCTGGGTGCGTGCTGTTTGTGGAAATGTGTGTCACCGAGAAGGAAAAAAGAAAAGAAAAAGGCAGATAGAGAGAAACTGATGACCTTATCTCCGACAAGCTCCCTGCCCCTCCATCTCTCTAAGGAGTAGATCATTTTAACAAGCTTCAGTCTCTCTTCACATAAACACTCAGGCACATAATCTCCAGCTGAATAATTAATTTGAATTGGTAATGGGCAACGTAGAACCCCACAACAGGAAAAGATGTGATGGTATGGATAGATCCTAGAATTTAGATATATTTAGTTGTTAGTTGGACTGAAAAAGCAGCCTCCCTGGTGCTTTAGTGGTAGTGCTTTCCCCCACCAGTGTGGGAGGTCTGGTTTGAGTCCTGGCTGCATCAGAAGGGCGTCTGGCGAAAAAATTGTGCCAAACTAATTACGCAGGTCAAACCGCTGGGACGACCACAAACAGGGAGCAGCTGAAAAGAAAGTTTTAGTTGTATGAAGAAGAAAAAACTCTTTATAGCTTGTACTCATTTTAAAAACGTATGAAGTACATACTAAATTAACCAGTTGTTTTAAAATTGAATTGGAAAAACATCAAATGTACTTCTAAGGAAACTCTTTTTTGTGCTGAATTCTCTTTTTGCAAAACATTTAATTGTCTTTTAGTTCAAAAAAACTGTCTGAAATAAGTGTATTAACATAACTTTTATCTGTATGTATTGCTAAATAGCTGTCTGAAAACTACAAAAGTGCACTTAATAACTAACTATAAGTGTGCTGTATTAATACTTTTGGAGAAAAGTGTATTTTGTTGTTTATTTTACTTTAAATGAAGTCTATTTCAAAGCTAAAATAAGTGTATTAAATAGTAAACTTTAAATTTACTGAACTATAACTTATTTTAAAATATACGTAAATGCCTTTCTATTTCAACATAAGTGTTTCCATTTAACATATTAAAGAAGGGTTTAGTGACTTTAATTAATATTTGCATTGTATTTCAACAGATGTAAGATCAAGTTGTACATTTGTACACTCCAAAGTGTTTTATAATTTCACTTTTTAGAAGAAGTGTACAATATTAAGTGCACTTTTGTTCTCTATTTGTTTGCAGAACTTCACTCCAGTACTTATGCAGACCCTAGTTCTGGTTCTGGTCCAGGGACTGGTCCTTCAGTCCCACTGGAAGACCAGTTAGGTCCATCAGCTCTGGGACCTCCTCCTCAGCTGAGCCAGTAAAGTGTATTTTGTATGCTCCCGTATGTTTCTGAGCATTAAAGGTCGCTGTCCTTACTGTTTTCCAGCAAGTGGAGCTGGATCAGCCAAAGTCATGGTGTTGCTGCAAGAAACTTGTACGAGAATCAGGCTCACTTTGTTTTATTTTCACTGATTGCATCAGAAAGGTGAGATAGACTGCTAATAATGGTCTGACTCTCCAGCCACTGATGTTATCTCCCTTAATGTTGACTGGAGACGTCTTTATCAGCCTGTGACACCGTTAGGTTTAGCATCTCCAGACAGTGTTAGTGTTCTCACTGCGCCTCTGGGCTAATTGTTCAATCAGCGAGGATAAACATGATTATTTAACTGCATTCTTATTGAGCTGTTACATATATTATGGTGTAGCTGCCAAAATACAGAGGCAGAGTCCAAGATTCAATAGCTTTTACAACCACCTTTAGCAGCAAGAACATAAATTTATCTGTTTCCGTATGATGTAATAAAGCTCTTGAACCATTCTGTATTAACTTTGGTCCAAATCTTTGCTGACGTTTGCCATTTTTTTTGAACATTGCCCTGTTGCTTTAGCTGTCGGACATGTGGCTTCACATTTGACCCTGAAATACTTCAGTGTAAATAGGAGTTCATGGTCGATCATTTACTCCAAAGTCCCCAGCTCCTGCAGCTGCAAAACAAGTACCCACCACCCCTCGACCTCTGGTCCTGACAGTCGATACGAGATAACATGCTGTTTGTTTTTTCCTAATGTGGCATTGTGCACGATCACCAAAGTCTCCCCTTTGGTCTCATACATTTGATCAGGTCTGCGTTGTTCCAGAAGTCTTGTGGTTTGTTCAGATGCTACTTTCCAATTGTAAATTGTGTCCCTAATTGTACTTGAAGAGGCTTTCTTTTGTCAATCCTTCCAGTCAAACCACACTTGTGCAGCCCTTTTGTAATAGTGCTGCCACAAACGTATTTCACGTACCAGCTGGGGCCTGTAAAGAAAAAGATTGCAGGTTCTCTGACCATTGCACAGTCTGGACTTTGGTTGAACTTGCTGGGATGTTCACTTCTTGTTTTGACTTATGAATGAGAGTCTGAATCGTTTGAAAGTGAACTTAAAAGAAGTCTAAATTTGATGGGCAGCAACAAAAACTCTAATGCCAGGTTCTCACTGTACGATCTTTACAGTCTTATAACTGTAATTAAAGTCACATAACACGGCGTGAAATATGTAGATAATTAATTTCCAGCATGGTCCACTGTGTGATTAAATCGTGGCTACGACAGAAATAAATCTGAGCACATTTCAGTCGTCACGTCATTAGCAGGTTAATGCTAACGTGCTAATGCACCGATGACTCTAAAGTTAGCATTGTCGTAGTGGTGTTGGTGTGTTTTGAAAAGAAAATAAATAAAATCAAGAAAAAGAAGTGTCTTTATTTGAGAGACTATCCGTTTCTCTGTTGTATTTGGCGCTTTTGTTGCTAGGCTACTGTGCTGTGTAGACGCTGATGTTTCCTTTAAGACCTGGTGAGGGCGATTCAAAAAAACAGATTCTCCTGATATGTAAACCTTAGAAAGAGGTTGCACTTACTGTTTAATGTGACTGTAAAGATATTTAAAAGAATGATTGTGGCTTTTTGCTCAGTGTTCACGTGGAAAGTTGATGTTTTTTAACACTGTTTCTTGAGTTTAAAACTGATTCTCAGTGTCTGAATATCTGCCTACTGTGGTGAAAAGCGACCCCAGAAAAACCTGAACACACTTTAATATGTCATGAAAGACATAGAGGTAAATCTAGCGCCAGAGGTTGAGAAACTCTGCCAGTGAAACTGAAGGCAGAGCCTCCCCTGAGCTACAATGGTGATGCATGATTGACGGGTTACACACAAAACTCACCTGAGCCTCTGACCTTCCTGTATTATATGTCACTGTGGCTCTTCTCCCTCCATCTTTCTTTCTTTCTCTATTTTTTTTCTGAAAGTAGGGAAACCTGAGGAGGGTGGAATAGCTTCAGGCTGATACCTGCTCAAAGGGGGAAGGGGCGAGGGGGGTCACAGGGAAACAAAGGCCATTCAGGTGAACTGCTCTGAGCTGGCCTGAGACAGCCAGGCTCCCACTGCAGATAACACAGAGGCTAATGTACCAGTCTGCACAGTCAATGGCACCAGACGCAGTCACGGTGATTTGGGGCTGGGGGGGGTCCATGCATGTCACGTCGTTAGTGAAAGAAAAGAAAAAAACAGTCTGACAGGCAGGTCAATGCAACATGGGTCAAAAGGGCCACTGTACATTTCAGAAATAAATACGTTGGATTATTCTGATCAATGGGAGTAGTCCACTATACGCTGGTGACACAAATTCAGAACTTATAAGCAATAAATAAAAGACTTTACTCACACCTGGTCACTCCAAACAGCATTTGTGGACCATCCAAATATTTCTGGGGCATTTTGTTTAAGTACTCATTTAGTTAAATGCTGTAGGCTGAAGGTGGTGAGTAAGGTGTCCACGTTGACGTGATAATTTTGACCTCATCTAGTCTACTCAACCCATCTTCTCATGCTAAAAGCTGGCAAAAATACTGTAGACGGAGTCAAGACACTTGTTTCACCACAAAAACAGGGAAGGATACTGTGCTGTGAAAACGTAAATGTGTTCATCATTACTGACTAGATCCTAAAAACTACCAACCTGCCAAACAGACTGACAAACCCTCCATCTGTCTTTATCTGCATGACTATGCTGGTGCGTTACGTGAGGGCTGGTCTCCAGCGGCTCGTATCCACCTATGATCGGACCTCACATGACAGGAATATGGAGGAAACGTTAGGAATCGTTGTGTTCAGTCGTCCGATCTTTCCTGATCAAAGTTTGGGGTCAAACGGAGACACACAAAGATTGGAAGGAAGAGTCAGAGATGGTGATGGATCTGTGATGTGTCACTCACAAACGTGTCAGCACGAGTCCACGTTTTTAAGTGTAGCCTGATGCAGAGAACCCTAACTGGTCGTTAAGAACTTACAGCTGAAACATATTCATTTGTTTTAATCTTTATTTAATAGGTACTGGTAAATATAAAGTGATTTTCAGTGTTTAGAAGATGTGAAGAAACACGCAGGTGGAAAGCACATATAACAGATGCTCCTTGGGCATTGTTAATTAATTTTAAAATGGTATATGCACTGCATTTGTACGGCCCCTTTCTAACCTTCTTGACATTTCAGAGCATCTTTACACTTCAAGCGCACTCAGCCATTCACACAGAAGGTTCTCAGGCTTTGGTTTAGCTTTTCTAGGTATACTCAGGGATTTATAACTCTGTCACACAATCACCCAAATGAACACACCAGGTGGTGTGTGGTTCAGTGTCTTATGGATCCAGGGATTCAACCACCAATGTCTGACAGACGGAGGACTACTCGACCCCCTGAGCCATGAAGCAGCTCTACCATGAAGTAGTTTTACCAGTAGGACTTGTTTTATTCCACAGAGGAGGAAATCCAAAGCACCAAAGACAACTGGCTTGCAACTCATATAGATATACATATTTTTGAGACCTCTCCCATCACATGGTACAGCTGGTGGACTTGGACACAGAATCAAAGCAGAGTCCGCTACATCTCCAAGGTTGCTGTAGACCCTTAGCGTAGACCAGACTGCTCTCCACAAAGTCACCATAATAAAATCTCATGTGTAGCAAGACTGTTGGAGTTTAATCTGTCCCCTCCCCCCTCGTCCATCTTTTCCATCTCCCTCCTCCTCATTTCTGTGAGCAGGTTTCGCTCTAGAGCCTGTCATTCTTCTGCCTTTTGTATCAGTGGGGCTTTTTGCTATTGAATGCTGCTTCCACCCCCACACCCCTCTCCCCTCTCCCCTCTCCCCTCTCTCCTGCTCCTCTCCTGGTCGCCCTCACTCACTCATTCACTCCAGGGCTTAATTATGACATAGCTTAAAATAAATACATGTGTTTCTTCTCCTGCGAGGAGAAGGGTTGGGGGGGTGAGGTGGAGTTCTCATACTCCACAGTTTTTTTTTTTTGACAAGAGGCTCAAGGGGGTTTTTATCCGCTGAGGTGTACCTGCTGATCGAAGTGGTCGCTGGGAAGGGAGATTTTCTGGGTGCAATAATTGCGTCTCATTAATTCTCACTGTAATGCTGGGTAGCTAAACAGGCTATGCAATTAGGAGGCTGAGCCCTGAATGGGCTGGCTAATCAGGGGACAAAAGCTGCGGCTCAGAGGCCATTAGGCCTGGAGGAAGTGCTTCTTTTGTGAGGAGTGGTCTGTGATGCCTTCATCTCCATCCAAATGCAGAGGAGAAAAAAACCCAGCAACCTTTTGGGTGGTTCTTCCTACAACCTTTACTGCTCAAATAATGACATATGTCCAGCAAAAACAAAGGATATACACTGGTTTGAGTGGATTTCCTGCCCGTAATGCAACGCTTCATTAGTATGATTAATTAATTAATATGATCTTTCTCCATAACCTGTAGGCTTGACTATTGTTGTGTGTCCCAAAGATGTCAAGTGCATCCAGAAAGTCCCTCCTACATTTCTGAACGTGCCCTGGCATCCCACACGATCCTCCAAACTGTCGACTCAGGAGTCTGCGAGACCTTTTCTGCCATCTGGGAAAGGTGGAGGGAGGAAGAGAATAGAAGATCCTTACATTATCTATCCCCCTTTTGCTTTGCTCCTTCTCTTCTTCCACTCTGGCAGTTTTATCTTTCATCTCTATTAATCTCACTGTCAGGCAGCCTAGATGGAGAATAAATTAACTCCCCTGGTCATTAAAATTAAGCATTGAATTATTGACGTGAAGTTAGCTGATAACTTCTTCCTGACGAGGAGGGGAGAGAAACGATGTGACTGCTGGAGTCACCAGGACTCGAAAGAGGGGAAAAAAATCAGAAATTGTAGAAGAAAATTCTGATAAAAAACCTATTCATCACACAATACGAGCACAGAGTCTGGTTCTGTCTTATTTAGCTGAGTTTTATTCCCATAAGGAGGAGAGTGTGGCCTCCACTATCTACGCTGTTATGGAGACGCCTGAGCTGCCACCTCTGGATTAAACTGTGGATTATGTTAATGTGGAGGGACGCACCATCTCCCCCAGCTGTTCTTCCTAAACACTAAAGATGTTTGTTTTCATTTAGCTGCTATTCTATGAAGTGAACAGACTGATGCCCATCTCCATTTGTTGTAATCCTTCAACACAGACTGAGGAAAAAAATTAAAAATGATAAGTAATAAATAAATAATACAAACAATATTTTGGGGCGATGCGCCTACACGTTCTCCTTTCACACTGAGCTCCAATTACTGTGACAATTGCATTTGGTAATTTCATGAATAGGAAGAGAGCAGTGTGCTTGTTAGGCAAATCCACATTCTGCTGCCTTTTCAGAGCTGCAGAGCAGGAGTTTGACAAGCTGTTTACGCTAAGCCAGAGCAAATCAAATTCAGCGTTTGCCTTCCTTCCCCAGTAATCTCATTTTGTTTACCACTAACGCTAAGTACATTAACATCTGCAAGCCCTGTCTGTATTTACTCTATTTGCCCCTACTGTACTGGCTGCAAGCCAGGCAGGGACTCATGTTAGGAGTTGAGGGAAACCAGCTGCATATTCACGAATGATTTGCTCCTAAATCTGACACTGAGGCAGGGTATGGAGTATAAACTGATAGAAGATGTAGGTTTTTCCCCCCTTCTGACTGGAGATGCTAAACGGCTTCAAGCAGAGATATTATGTTTGTCTACTTGTGGGTGTTTATATGGGAAAGTGAGGTCTGACAGGAGGGGAAATAGCAAACCTCCTCTCAGGAAACCAGAAGATACACAGGAGGATGTCATGGTTTGGGTTAGATCATTCCAGAGAAGTTTTGCTGCTTCAGCTTCACGTAGGAAGTAAGGATAATTAAAACTTCAAGTAAGGAAGGGGTGACACCAGGGCCAAGGAATGTCACGTTTCCATGTCCCTGTAGGGTCTTTTTCTTTTCTTTGAGTGCATCCAGAGCGAAAGCTGCAACTATCAGGTCTCACCTGCATCCTCCTGTTTGTCCACAGTTCCAGGGTCTGACCACAGAAGAAAGGGGGTCCAGCAAACCCTGACTTAAGAAACTCTTATACTTTTAAGGTTCAGGTTGGGTTTGCTCTGTTGACTCTGAGTTACTGCGGCTATACAAAGGCATCATTTCTGAATCACCATGGCAACGCCAGGTAAACTGAAGAGGTCCTTCTACTCTTCTTCGCTGAATTACAGCAGAAGTGGCAAAGTCTATTTCATCCTGGGCCACATCATCACCATGGTTACCATTAAACACCAGGCTACTCTTCACTTCCTCACCCAACTATGCTGCCAGATTTCCTGTTAGTTCCTGTAAAAATAAAATAAATAAAAATTCCAAAAAAAAGAAGAAAAAAGTGAATTTTTGTCCTAAAATCTCAAAATGTACAACTTTTATCATAAAATTGTGACTAAAATCATAATTTATTTCTCATAAAATCATAAATTTGTGAGTTATTTTGTAAAAATATTATTCAGTTTCCTCTATAACAACACAAGGTGTCTAGATGCTTCTCAGAAAGCCAGAGCATCACTCTGAGCACATGTCAAAGTCTAACAGTGGCAAGATAAAACTCCTGCTGATCACCAGCTGGGGAAAGGAAGAAGTGAGGAGGGAGGCAGGACGGAGGGGGAAAAAGGAGAAGAGAGAGACTACGGAAGATGGATGACGTTGATTCTATTATATGATTCAGGATAATCTGAGACTGAGATTAAACAGGGTGAAGACTAAGATTTTATCTCCGTCTCAGATTAACCCCTAACAACTCTTTTTCTTTTGAAAAAAACATTTTATTGGACAAATGTCTCAAAATTTTGACTTTTTAACTTAAAATTCTTATTTTTCTGTTGTTGAAAATATCAACTTTTTGCAACCTTTTGACATAAAATTATAACGGTCATAAAATTGCAAATGAAAAAAAAAATCTTTAAATGTTATTTTTTACAAAAATGAGGAGTTTCAACAAAAACAAAAGCTACTTAAGATCTTTTGCAATCCTTTACTAAATCATGACTTTCTGGCATAAACTAACTGCTGTCCTCAATTATTCCACTTTTAGAATTAAAGGAATTAACAGTTGCACTGAAACTTCCTCAGAAATGTTCTCGTTAGAACAGTTCTGATTGTCTTTAAACTCTAACGAGTGGCTGCATAAGTTGAATATTTAATGACAGGAAGTCCCGTCTGGAAAAAATAAGTGGAGCAGTTGAAGGCGAAGCATAAAAACACAATTCAGACGAGTAAATGAACGTAATGGGTGACCGTAGTCCATCCATCCTAAAGGGAGGATTCTTTACTCACAGAAGTGGAACCAGGATGGTATCAAAAAGTGTTTTCAAATCATGAACATCAGCCTATAAGTCGTGTCGGCGACCTGAAACACCGTGAAATTCTTCTTTGATGACTCTGATGTTTGTTACACTTGGCTCTCCAATCTGTTCCAGCGTCCTCGCTGATATCAAGAACATGGATATTTGCTAATAAGTAATGATGGGAAAATGTTATCAGTAGTAAAACAAACCAAGGTATTTTATGGAAATATTGTAAAAGATGGGTGATATGAGAGATGCATGGAAGGATAAGCTCAGATATACAGGCTATACGACTGTGCACCGACAGTTGGAGTACGTAGAAGTAAACCTGCTCTCGACCATGTTTAGTTCACAGTCAGTTACCATGGTAACAGACTAAGTTATCTCGATGTCCGAAGCTGGTTTAACTGAACCCTCTTGATCCGAGTGAAGTTGTGTTCAGATTCAACACACTGCGAGTTTGCATGCAAGCAGCTCTCTGAAATGAAGCCCTGCTAGGCCCTGCTGGGCCCTGCTGGGCCCCGTTAGGCTCTGCCTAGCGTAGCCTGCGGTTTTATTAGGCACCTGCATCACACAAGAACGCAGATGCTGCACTCACACTTACCCAGTGAAATGCCAAATAGTACATCTGAAGAGCTCACATTCAGTGTTGCTACCACAAACATGCCGAACACTGAAAAATATTTGTAGAGGAAACAAATAACTGGAAGTACACTTCCCAGCTATGAATCTCATCTAGTGTTTAAAGCCCCCCCCCCCGACACACACACACACACATAAATAAAATAAGTAATTAAATATATGCAAAATTGACAGGTTGGTCTAAACAGCAAAGTCAAGCAGGAAGACTGAGCTGAGTCTCATCATCTGTGACACTAACAATTTGGGAAAAAAATAAAAAAGAAACTTAGATTTTTACGTACACAGTAGCTATGGAAGTAGAATTAACCAGATTTTTGGCGTTGCTACTGTTGTTTTGTTGTCTTTTCAGTACCTCAGAGCTAAACGTAGCTCCGAGGGGCCTCCATGTTTCACAGGGTTGTATTTGCTCTTAGTTCCTCATCGTTTCCGATCTTAATGCTGAAACAAAATGGTGCATCATGTGTGCGCTGACACCAGCGTTTTTGAGACAGAAAGAATCACATTCCTCTTCCCCCTTTTTGCATTGACTGCTAGCGCTAACAAATGCTAATCAGAAGTGTTTAATTTCACACTGCAGGCATGTCCTGTTGTTTTGGTAATGCTGCGCTCTGCGTGAAGAGATTACTCCATAAAAGTAACACATTTAAACAGGTTTTCCCTGCTAAGAAGCCTGTAACGTATGCTGGCATGAAGAGGTGGCATTACACTGTACCCTGTAGGTTCGATGATTTCTGACTTGCTCAGGCAGGTTTATTATTTCTGACTGGGATGCTCGTCCACGCAGTGGGACTGTGAATGAGCTGACAGATGTCTGGCAGACGGGTACTTCAATAAATCTTGCCTTCTTTTTCTCTTTAAGTTCATGCTGTGGGTTTCAGATTCACCATGTGAGATGTTACATAAACAGATGCATTGCCAGAGAAAAGCTGAGCTGTGCCCACTCCTGCAGCTCTGTCGTTGGAAGGCATGTGCACGCAGGTGTCATTTGTCTTCAGTGATGATTGGAGCCTAAACAGCAAAAAAAATCTGTAATTACTGCAGTTATTTAAAATACTGATCAAACTGTCTTTCAGAACACTGCAAAGCAGGTGCTATGAAGGGAGGGTACGGAGAATCAGCTCAGACTGTAGGGTGTCAAACTGCATTTCCTCCAGGGCTACATCATCACCATGGTTACCATTAAAGCCAGTTATTCTTTACTTTCTCAGGTAAAGAGACTGAGTTGTAAAAAACAAAACAAAAACAAACAAAAAAAAAAATCACAACTTTCACTAAAGTCACACGTTTCTTGTATAATTGGGAATTTCAAACTTTTTTTCATAAAACACACATATATGTATTCAAATGGTGGATTTCACAAATTCTTTTTCAAAAAATTTTTTTTCATAAAATATGAAATGTCGGGCAGCACGGTGGCTTAGTGGTCAGCACTGTTGCCTCACAGCAAGAAGGTTCCTGGTTCCAGCCTCCACAGGGGTC